>WYDI02030348.1:0-18778 GCA_009867235.2 Psittacus erithacus
TTCTCTGCAGGGCTGCTCTGAATCTCTTCTCTGCCCAACCTGTAGCTGTGCCTGGGATTGCTCCCACCCAGGTGTAGAACCTTGCACTTGTCATGGTTAAACTTTATAAGGTTGGCATCAGCCCACCTCACAAGCATGTCAAGGTCTCTCTGGATGGCATTTCTTCCCTCCAGTGTATCAACCGAACCACACAGCTTGGTGTCGTCAGCAAACTTGCTGAGAGCGCACTCAATCCCACTGTCCGTGTCACTGACAAAGATGTTGAACGCGACCGGTCCCAACACTGATCCCTGAGGGACACCACTCATTACTGATCCCCAGCTGGACATTGAGCTGTTGACCACAACTCTTTTGTGTGCGGTCATCCAGCCAGTTCTTCATCCACCAAGTGGTCTACCTATCAAATTGATGTCTCTCCAATTTAGAGACAAGGATGTTTTGTGGGACAGTGTCGAATGCTGTGCACAAGTCCAGGTAGATAACATCAACTGCTCTACCCCTGTCTGTCAGTTCCGTTGCCCCGTCATAGAAGGCCACCAAACTGGTCAGGCAGGATTTCCCCTTAATGAAGCCATGCTGGCTGTCACCATGCATCCTATTGTTTTTCATATGTCATAGCATTCAAAATGATCTATTCCATAACCTTCCCTGGCACTGAGGTTAGGCTGACAGGCCTGTAGTTCCGCAGATCTTCCTTCCTGCCCTTCTTGTAGATTGGTGTCACATTTGCTCGTCTCCAGTCAACTGTGACCTCCTTGGTTAGCCAGGACTACTGATAAATGGTTGAAAGTGGCTTGGGGATCACTTCCACTAGCTTCCTCAGTACCTTTGAGTGGTTCCTATCCTTCTCTGTAGACGTTTGTGTGTCTGAGTAGTGTAGGAGGTCTCTGACCATTTCCCTTGGATTTCGAGGCTTCATTTTGCTCCCCATCTCTCTCTTCCAGCTTGGGTGGCTGGGTACCCAGAGAACAACTAGTATTACTATTAAAGGCAATGAAGACATTAAGTACCTCAACCTTTTCCCCATCCTTTTTCAGTCTGATTTCCTCCATATGCAATAAAGGATCAAGATTCTTCTCAGCCCTCTTTTTGTTGCTAGTGTATTTATAAAATCATTTTCGATTTCAGAAACAAAAGACTCCAGAAGTCCAAGGTAGCAGTTCTGCTGACCCCCCTTCTTACTTCTTCTTGGGCTCCTTAACATCAGGAGCAAGTGGTGTTTTAATTAAGTCTGCAGTTGCATGAGGTTGTAGCATTCCTTGGCTAGTTCTTTCTAGCTCCTTTCCTTTCACTTCCGTGTTTGATCATACTCGGTAGAAAATGGTAAGGCTCTTTGGTTGGACCACTGAATGTCTCTGACTTTGATCCCCAGCAGGTACATCACCCATGTGAATGGCCTTTATGGGTCATTTGCTTGATCTCTTGAGATAGCTAGATGCAATCTTGGTCTTTGTTCCTTAGGCTGGCAACTAGATTTATTTTCTTAATTCTATCATAGAGAAAACTGACTCTTGTCAGAACAAGAACAATAAGTAGATTATTAGATAAGGAAACTGAAAACATTAAATGGACTGATTCAGTCATAAGGTCACTGCGTCTACTTCAAAGAGCAGCATGAAAAGAGTTTCAAGCTCCTCACCATCCAGACACTTGCAGATAATGTGTAATTATTGTCCAAAGCAGGAGACATCTAGGTTATCAATCTTCCTCTTATCAGGCAAAGACATACTGTGGGTTCCTTGGCAGACTTTTCTGATTATTCTAGTTATTTATATATTAACCCTTCAGAGTTCCATTGGGCTGTTCCAAGAGAAAGTTTTTTGGATTACAGTGAAAAGGCTTATATTCATTTTCTCCAAAAGTATTATCTTTATGAATCCTTATGTTATAGGATGGAGAAGACCCTCTTATAACACACCACAGAATAAAGGCAGACTTCTTGAATAATCAATCCTTTAGGCTGTCAGGAACTCTTACCTGAGTGGATTCCCCCCTGTAGACGTGGCAGCATCAGTTAATACAGAGAAACATATTGGCTCCATGAAAAGGGAGACAAGATTCAAGGGACAGGAAATATTCAAGAAGCAAGACCTGCTGCTGCAAACACCTGTATAACAGACATCATGGAATCAGCTTGGACATCGGTTTGTAGAACTGGGAGTACAGTAGCTCATGGTGAATTCATGCTCAAAGAAATCCCTTACTATACTCAGTCAGTTTGCTTCCCATGAGTTGTGTCATTTTTGTCTCAAAGCCTTTCTTTCATAATGATACTAGGTACAGTGTTGTAAAACTCACTGTAATGGCTCTCAGATCATTCTGAATACACCGTACATACTTGTACTGCAGAACCAAGAATGATGAGGTGCAAAGACAGTTCCATCTGACCTTTACATTCCTAAAACATTTAAGATATCTTTTGTTAACATCATTTTAGTTTTCTCACTGTTTGTCTTTACCCACCAGATTTTTACCTTTCTCTTTAAGCTTGACTGAGGTCATGAAGCAAGAGGACAGAAACCAGTTGATACTTTTCTTGTGTCCCAACACAAAGATGTAGAGAACATGCTCGTGGCTTACAGGATGGGATCATTTCTGAGAACAAAACACTGCCATCAGGGAGCAGAAAGTCCCTGGGACTCTGTTTAGAAACTGAAAAAAAATCAGGATTTCAGACGCTTGCTTTCTGTCAGGTGACGTGTGTGACTTCCCAGGGATCCCAGGAGAGTTATTTGAGTAAAGCAGAGCTGTGATTTTGTAAGTGGAATGTGAAATATTTTTTTTTCTTTATGCATGTATCACTACATTGAGTATGATCAGGCAAAGAGGAATATTGATCTTCGATTATTCATTGATCTTTATTATTCAACATGCAGTTCTCTTCTGTGGTCTATAGTTTCACTCCTGTTAGCAGACAGCCCCTTTCTAAGCCTCTCCTAGCAAATTCTGATCTCTCTAATCTTCCTGGTTCTGCTAGTAATGTAGTTTGTTTTGTCATACTTGCTGCCCTGATTTGGCTTTCACTTTGTAATTTATGTCCCAGGAATTCCCTTTAGTATTCAATATTTTAATAGTCTTTGAGTTATAGTGTTGAACTGTGCTAATGCAATGCAAATTCTAGTCGAAACTGAGGTGCGTGATCATGAAATATTCTGAAGGTACCCAATAACACTGATATCAATGGCAAAGAAGTGACTCCATTAAAAATATCAAGTGTATACAGTTGCTGGTATTCCTTGGCAGGGAGGGAGAGCTCAGTTTATTTTGGTGGATTTTTTCCTTTTCCATTTTCTGCTGAACATTTCTTCAATTTTAAGTTTGATCTCCTATGACAGGGCTTTATAGAGAATAAAGAAAGCCACAAGAAACACTAAAAGGAGTTAAGTACCTAAATGCTTTTCTTTTTCTTCTGAAAAAAAAAAATAAAAAAATTACATTTTATTTAGATTCATTACTCTTTTGCTGAGTTTCAGCCTAATGTAATCTTAATCCCCAGAGGCATTCAGCTCTGGAAATGGTCCTTTATAATAATAACTGTAACAAACTAAAAAATAATTTTCTGGTTTACCATATTTTTTTACTTAATTATTATAAGAAAGATAAAAAGGAAACTGCCAATGAAAGTGGACATAAAGATGCACTAGGTGCCTTCAAAGTGATATATAGTAGTTATGCCCCCCAAATTCAATTATCTGTAAAGTGTATTCATGCACAGATTGTGGCTTCTGTGCTTGTCTCTGATAATTTAGCCACAATCTGATGCAACAATAATGGTTTTATTTTAATTTTTGGCTCCTTGTTCCCTCTAAAGTGTTTGCTGTTCCCATAGGAGCCCTTTCTCTTTACAAAGTGAACAGCTATTTGATCGCTGACACTGCCACTGATTTGTGGAGTAACGGGATGATTAAGTATATTGGCAGAGTGCCTCATTTACCTACTGATAGGCAACAAACCCTTTGTCTCTTTTTTTTTTTATGATCTTTCATCTCTTCTCTTTTATACATCACTGAGCTCATATTAGCAATTGACCTGCAGTGTGGAAATGCAGGCGCGTTTCACAATGGCTTTTGGCAAACAGAAAGATCATCAGGATACGCAAGAGTGAATCAATTTTTCCATTCTCTGTGAGAATATAATACCCATTTTGAGGCATCTCAATCTGAGTGTTCCTGAAATCTGCACAACACAGCATAATTGCTTGCAGAGACTTGTCCTAATTGGCAGCTTAAGGAAAGAGACGCAGACAGTTCTTACCACTTTCCACATGGAAAGTTCTCCAGAGACTGTTGAAACAATTAATAGACATTTCTGTCTTTCTGCCTGAGGTGCATGACTTGAAAACACAGATGAAATGATAGCAAATCACAAATTGAGCAGTCTGAACTCTTCCCAAAGTGGATGACATCCTTTGGAAAAAGAGAGTTTGGGGGGAGAGGAATACACAGGGGACAGGAGAGGTTTTGTACATGCTTTTCTCTGTTTCTTCCATTGTTTTATGTATATGTGCATCTGTAAAACATTATATCTGTATTCTTCCCCTATGAAAACTTTGGAGCGTACTTTTTCCTATTGTGATCAAATTAATTGGTTCATTACAAATGCTGAAGGCTGCATTTCATTTACTCAGTAAGAAGGTTTATATTTCCTCTTTTTTTCATGCTGAGTTACTTCAGTGTTTCTCCTAGAACATCTTCTGCTCTCTCTAGGGTTTAAAACAATTTCTTCATTTGTTTCTTTTAAACTTTTGTTTTGGAATGGATGATGAAAATATTACAACCCAAGAACTCTGTTGTAAACCTGGGTTTCATAAAACAAGTACTTGTGTTTTCCCTTGATAGCAGCATAAAAATATCAAAGCAAAGCCGTTTACTAGGCTTTAATATGGAGTTTTTTATCATATAGTGAATAACCTATAAGATCATGTTAAATTCTCTCAGATATTGAATAGACAGAAATAATTAAAAAAAAAGGAAAAAAAAAGGAAAAAAAAAAAAACAACACCCCATCTGATTCCCCATTTGATTTGTATTGGAGGCACTTCATCTGTGAGGTACTTTTGCAGTGAACAACAGCATCTTTCAGTATACTGTCTGCTAGCTTGAACTTTCACCTCAACGAGACAGGATCGCTCCTTTCACAAGATAGTCTCAGGGCTAACCATGAACTCACTCCAGCAGTCACCTTGTAATCACAGCAGACACAGCAGAGGCCTCCCCTGGGAGACGTGTAGAGAATACAGCAATGGCAGGTTTTCGGTGCAAAGAGAGCTATTGCTTTAGGTACTTCCAGCTGCAGGCAAGTGTGTGTTTAACTGGCAGGTAAATATATGTTTATTACAGCAGAAAGTTTAGAAATATTACTTAGGTGTTTTCATAGCATCCTTTATGTTTACTATCCCATTGAGATCAAGGTATAAAAGGAAATTTTTCAGCAGATACTTCCTGTTAAACTCACTGATGCTTAAGATGTGATTTAGCTTTTTATCTGATGATCATCTTATACACTGACTCTAGAGAAGACTGGAAGAGAGAGCATAGAATAAGGTCAATCAGGAATCCTGCTACCACTTCTCTGACCTAAGAGCTATTTGATTTGCTGCAGAAAATGATGACATATTTACATTGTAGACATAGTACGTTACTGTACTCAGTGATTTCAAGAACCCTATGTCCCATTTACCTGACTTGAAGGCTAATTGTAACTGTTACCACTTTCATCTACAGCGAAGTCCAGGCATTTGGCTTTTGTTATGCATATTTACTGCAGAGGAGAAATAATAAAGTAATATTTTTAAAATTCTGGTTTGTTTTCCTTTTTCCCAATTTCCCCTGAATGACGTCACCTGGAATGAATTTGCACTCCAAATATTGCAACATCACAGCCCTTGTCTCTCTCCTCTTATCATAAAATATATTCAGGCTTCTGCTATTCAGGGCACCCGTCTATAGTATAAACAGATGCTAGCATTTGAAGTGAGCACTTCATGGTAAGTAGAGGCCATATTCAGAGGCTAAGCATGGTCTGCTGACAATGAATATGTTTACCTTTCTACAATGCTTAATTTCATGGCATTAGTTTTTACTGTTTCTATTTATGGATGAACGCTGTTGTGATGTAACTTCTCTAAGGTGTGATCTAACTGATTTTTAAGGAAGGTTTGTCAAAAGAGAAGGGTCGTTATGATCCAAAAATTCTAAGGTCTATTTTATATTTGAAACATTTCAAAGAACTTTGTCTTCACATGGTATGATAGCATTGCATAGCATTGAAAGAAGGGAGAACCTCTGCTTCAATAAATACTTTTCAGCTGTTAGTACAAGGAGCATGAACGTGAACTTTCAAAAAATTCCAGAGAAGAGTTTGGGATATGGGAAGGAATATATGCCTAGTAGATAGCCTGTTTTGAAGTAGGCTGTGCTGAGAAGACATTCACATCCTGCATGTGTCCAAATATCGCAGCTTTGGCAATACCCATTGGTTTTAGGATCACAAGGTCACAGTTTTGGTCTTGTTTAGACTTTTTCTAATTTCAAGAGTTCACAGTGGTATGAAAAAGAGGTAGTATAGTTAATCTTTCATCCCTTCAAGTGCTGGGACCCCAGGTTGTGCAGCATTGGATGGACCTCCTAGTCACGGCGCACTGCACAGACCTCATCCATGGAGAGGTTCACTGGTGTGGTACTGTTTAGAGCTCTTAGACCATTTTCTTAGAAGTAAACAACTCTGTTCATCATTTTTACTGTCAAGCAAGAAGGATGTTCACATGAGAACATGATACTTCACTTTGACGTGCAGACAAGGGCATGCCAGTGGTGTCATGATCAGCTGCCAAGTGGGAGATGCCTACAGGCTTCTCCAGTACCATCAGCCACTGGGGTTTATCCTGCAACCATGTGGGACATGCAGCATGGCACAGCACAAGCCTGCGCCTACCTCAGATCAGCTGTTACATGAATCTCTAACTGCTCAGTGTACAGTAGTCTTCTGGTTGGGATCACAACAAGTGCCTAGACCGGACACATGGTTGTCCTCATTTTAGCTTTTTGAACAAGTTGACAATCACAAGAGAAATTGTAACAACATTTTCATGGGTTTAAAACAGTTCTTACGGTAGTAACGAAGAAATACTCAGACCTCTTGAGTCAGTTTCGTAATACATATTTTTGTAATATAAATGTTGTTGGTTTATGAGTGAACAAGCTGTTGCATAGGAAATGCTGATGCAGAGCAAGTCGACCGCAGACTTGGGCTGTAAAAATGTTACCAGGTGTTCTAGCAGTACAGTCAATTCATCATTTAATTTCTCTGCCACCATAAAAAATAAGTGCATATTTCCAAATCAGGTGGTTGCCTAGCATCATAAGTGCAATTATTTCCCCTCTTTTGTGTTGGCACTGACATGCTTCCGTGACCCCTTACTTTATATCTGTTACAAACTCAGATGCCTTGCTTTCTGTAGCGGATTCCTCTTTTTCTTCTTCACACTCTCCCATGTGTCTTTTCAGTGGTCAGTGTACATCCGTGCTGCTGTCCGCAAAGAAAAAGGATTGCCAATCCTGGTGGAACTGCTCCGAATAGACAATGACCGGGTGGTATGCGCAGTTGCTACAGCTTTACGAAACATGGCCTTAGATGTCAGAAATAAGGAGTTAATAGGTATGTTCTTTCCAGACAGTCTATATATTCTGTGGGTTTGGTGGGGTTTATTCCAGTTTACAGCAGAATGAGCTCAATGAAAACAATTATTCTCACATTTCTAGCATGATTTATTTAACTCTTTCTCTAATGTGTCACATTCAGGTTTTATGCAGCAGCTTAGTGCTGTATTGCAAGGAATTGTTAGATTAATTAAACAACATGCCGTGTTTCATGATCTGGCATGCTGTAATCTCCAGAAGAAAAGCAATGGCTTTGTTCTGCTTTAGCACTTCATTCCTAGGCTGGCAGTAGCACTTGCGTCTTCCAGATCAAGGATCTAAGCAGAACAGCCACTCCTTATCCTCAGATTATCTATTGCAGGTAATTTGGGGGTCATGAAGTGACAGATCATAAAGATTTTGTAATGGTTCCAGGATTTTACAGGGCATATTACTAGTTCTAGCAGGAGAACTTTGAGATGCTTGATTCACAAACACATATGCAATTAAAAGGAAGAGGACAGTAATTTACATAAATCATTGTTGCCCCTGAATACTGATGGTATAGTAAGCACACATCTTGGCATTTGTTGGGGGGAGGGGGTTATTTATTTTTTTAGGTTTTTGGTGGTGTTTTTTCGCTGGCATTCATCCAAGCACTGTTGACCTTTGAACTTTTATTTTCATGTTCTATCTTTGAAAAGCAATCACTTCCTTCATTTTGAACTCTTTCACCAGTCATGACGAAAGATTTCTACTTCTTTTGTACGTTAAGAGCCTATTTTTTATTCACTTTTGCTAACTTCTTAATTTATACCATTACAGCATGTCTCCTGTGCTTTTAATTGCAGAATTCCACAGATAGATACTTTGATCATAATGTTTTATTATTTGTATCCATTCCTGTCTCAGGGTTAGTGCTTCATTACATCAATGCTCTGCAAGTTGTTAAAACAAAGCAATCACTCAGATATTGTACAAACTCAAGAGACTTCACTGACAAAATGTTGTAAAGCAAATAGAGTAGAGGTTGCTGAATAGTGTAAACCTGCTGTGGTTGTCCAGGGATTGAACTCAATACTGATGCTTTATGTGCAAGACCAGCCTGCTTGTTCTGCTTCTGCTTGCATTCTAGTTGATAAGTTTGGCATGAAATCAGATTTGTTCTATGTATTGTGTTCAGCTTTCAGGAAGCAGGTTGCTGCACATGTGTTCTCAGAGGGGGTTTTCTGTTTGTTTTCTGGGAATTTTTAAGTAGAAATTACTCTGAAGCAAGTGTATTAGGAAATCTAATCAGGATTAATAACAGACCTTTTTCTCTCATGATCCCGCCTCCACATTCAGTCTACAGCATGTCATAATCTCTGTTATTTAACATCTCATTCGATTATTTGTGGGACTTCTCTACAGGGTTCTCAAACCACATTCATCCTGAGTTATCTTATGTAATCTCTTATCCCTACTTACTGACGTCCTTAGAGAGTATAAGCATGGTTTGTAATGCCATGCATTAGACTATGGTAGCCTTTTCTGTGCTCTGATTTTTATGTTTTTTTGAAAGTTTTATTTCCCTCCCAAATCTGTAGATTTCCTGTAGGAAAGTAAGGTTATCTTGTGACATCGAATTGTTGTAATATAATGTGCCATTCAAAATACTGGGTAAATTATGGTTAATAAACTTGGACAACCTCAATTTTCTAATATTTTATTAATTCTTGAAGAATACGTGATAGAAACAAAGGTGAATTTTTAAAAGGTGTGAAAAGTCTGTTGAAAATAATTACCTGATAAATGTATTTATGTAGCAAACTTGTAATGGCTGTACAGTGCTGCTCAGGTTTATTTGTGGCGTGATTCTGGGGAACTGTACTTCATAACTGCAAGACAAATTTGCTGCAATTTAAAAAAAGTCCAAACATGCCAATATGACAGAGAAGTTATGACTATAATTCCTGAACCATTTCAGCTGTGATAGTTATATGTTCTTTTCTCTGGCTTTCATCACTGAACTTCAAAGGAATAGTCACGACAGTCATTGTTGCTCTTGTTCCTGAATATTTTTTGGCAAACAGGACATATTGCATAGCTGATTTTCAGAATCCTAAACACCTACAGTGGTCAAGAATTTCAGCTTATGTTGTAGGTGGTCCATTTTTGTGAATATTACAGTTTGACATATGCTATGATGTTAGTAATAAGCTGTTGTTATGGAAAGAAGGATTCTAAAGGGTCCTCTTCAAGTTAATCTCTCAAGCGTCCTCCTGCTGAAGCAGAATTCACGTCCTCTTGGCAGTTTTTGTTTGTGTATCAAATTCTTTTGTTGACAAACTCTAGTTCACCAACTAGAATTTCCCCCTTAAGGTAACCTTTTTGAAAGGTGAATTTTCCAACTGTATATATAATAGAATTCCATAAGTTAAATTGAGCTGATTGGGTTTTTTTAATGCAGCTATAAACCTTTCTTTTCAGTTGTGCTATGGTTCCATTCTGGCTGACAAATTCTTACTGAAATGTGCCAGAGAATGAAGTATTTCTTTCTGCTGCTGCTGCTAAGCAGCCCATAAATCAGAGTTGAGGCATCTGGCAAATATGTCATAAAGCTTGCTAAAATCCAGAGTCACCTGTACTGAACTACAAAACAAAGAGAAAACCCTTTTTCTGAATGGCCAGAAGTTTCTTTCTAGAGTTCATTGAATTGACCAATCTGTTTTGTTTTTCACACAGATTTATTTCTTTTTTCTCCTTCTCCATCACTTTTGAATTGTACCGTGTGTCTCTAGGCCAAGACAGCAGGCATATTCATCTTTTTCCTTCCCAGAATTGAACTGTACTGAGACAAAGACATGGTAAAACTGGCCTGTTTAGTACTGGCACTAGATAATCCAGCATCTGGGTTTCCCTTACTGAGTGCACTGCCCAGATACATTCCTGATCACAGCCCCTTTCAGGACCCTTATATGCATGAAACGCTCTATGTTTCTTCCAAAGAGTGCACCCCATGGGAAAGTTCACTGGCCTTTTCTCCTGGTAGTGTCGCAGCTGAGGGAAATGGTGCTGTGAGTCTTGAAAAGACCCACTACTGATATTACCCATTTTGTTGTTCTTTGGTTTCAGCAGTCTAGGCTGCTGCATTCCTGTGTCCCTTTGGTATCCCAGCATCTTCCTGCTTCTTTCGCATGCTCTGTAAGCATTTTGGAAGGCTTCTCTTTCCTCGAATCAGGTTGTCTCTGCTAAGCTTCTCCACAGGGCCATTATCTTCCCCCAGCCTCATTTAGATGCCTCTGAGTTGGCCAGAAAATCGGGGTTTTTTTGCTTTTGGTCATTCATTTAGATAGAAGAAAATCACTTTTGTCCCACGGGTCCTCCAAGAGCTTTGTTGATGACTTCTGTGCAGTCAGGTCAAGCCCATATACCTTCCTTCTTACCTCTCTCAGAAAAAAAAGAAAGGGGGAAGGAGGGAGAAGTAGCATAATGTGTCCCTCAGCACAATACAGGTGTCTTAATCCGAAGATATGGCATTTTACTCCCTCCCCAGGAGTGTCATTTTTAATCTGCAGACCTACTGCTTGTGGCAGTGCCCTTTCAGGATGTCAGTAAGGCCAGCACCTCGTGCCAGATCTGTTCCACCGTCTTCCATAGTGAGTGCACCTACAGACTTTATTCTCTAAAGACACATTTTGTTGGAATAGGGTCCAAAAATTGCTAACTTAGAATAAGGGGTTTTTTTTCTTTAGCGGAAACTTGGGGAACTGGGCAGGGCAGAAAAGCTTAAAAATAAATTCATCTCCGGCAAACAGCATCTTTGCAGGGTGAATTGTTTCCTTGCAGTGTGCTCCAGCAACCCTCAGTGGCTTTCTGATTCAGACACTTTCCACACAGTACTCTGGGCTTCTAGGAAACTTTCTGTGGATCATCTGAACATGCACTGTAGACCTGTGTTTCTCTCTTTTCCTCCCTAGAGTCTTTCAGCCAGCATCAGCGCAGCAGCCTCACTTCTTGCTATTCCCATTCCCCACTCTACGTGTGAGAAGGCTTTCTGAACCAAGCTTCCCCGTTCAATTGTGAGGAACAAGCCAGTTTCATGTTCCTTTAATCTGAAACGGGCAGCAGTTTTCCTCTGTTGCCATCCACAACTTCTTTAACCAAAAAGAATATGAAATGTGCAGTTAATTGAAAACTGTCCGACTTGTTATTTTACCTACACAAGCAGATACAGACTGTCTCTGTTAGTGAAAATTTTAAAGGATGAATCTCTGTCCCCCAACTTTGCATTTGCATTGTTCTTGTATATGCACGGCATTTACCGTTGATTTTCAGTGACAATTATTGTGGCATATTAAAGTGCAGAAGGTGGTCTTTCTAAAGGGTTAAGCTGATATTTCAAACTGCCCCAAGTGAGAAGTTTGTCACTATTCATGTGCAGCAGAATACATACAATATAGGATTTGCCCTGTTGAAGTACAATTTGGAGCTTGTATTAGTATTGCATTTCATACTGTTTAGTGATGGATCCACAGGGTATGGCCTTTGGAATGAGTGCAGAGCTGGAGGTAAAATGTGCAAAAATTTCAGTGCATATTTTTGAGCTTCAGGTCTTTCTACCAGTTTTCTCTTATCCTCACAGTGGTTTCTAATGCTATTCTGGGTCAGTGTTGATTGAGAGAATATTGTGCTAGTAATTCAAGAGCGCCATTCTTTCTCTTGGCCTTTTGGCCTGTATTTTTGTAGTTAAATGTAAGATGATTTTAGAGACTGGAAGTATTTTGATCACTCATCCTTGAAAATAAAAGGAGGACAATTCCACATAAAGGCTTCTGTTGACTTCTTGTCCTGTGTTGGAAGACACATCTTTATGCATCTCTTCCCTTAAAATATGTGGAGAACACATTTCTGTTCAGGGCTCTAGAAGCTAGGGAATTTCATGGGGTAAATTGAAGTGTACCAATATGTCAGGCATCTTTCTGGGGGCTATTGCTGTACAAACATGATTCAAATGAGTGGCGTTAGTGGTACAGTTTCTGCTGTCTTCACAAGATTTTGAATCAAGTCCTGAAACAGGGTCTGTAGTAGGGGTCATTTGTTAATAATTGTTCCTGAGTTGCTGTCTGCAAGGTGTCAGTATTGAATTATTCTCAATTTGCTACTGATCTGTTGATAATATCAGTTATAAAATATACACAGAATTCAAGGATAACATATCAGTTACATTGTTAATGTGTTTTGGAACCTCCTTAATCTTGCTAGGTGTCTAAAAGTTCATAATCCAATGTAAGATACCTGTGTTAGAGTCCCTTATAGGTGACTGAAAGAGACTGCCAGAAAGTGATTTATTTTATCTAACGAGATATAGTGGATCTTCCCCTGTATTACTGTTTCATCATTGCTGAGTGATGAAAAAATTCTAGGGAATGTGTAAACTGCCCCTGAGTGTATGCCTTTCCAGCTCATGAGCAATGTGGATCTATTTGGGTGCCTGAAACAACTGGTGTTTGTTTCAGAGTTTTATTGCTAAACTTGAGAAAGTTTGACTGAAATATATATCAGGAGTTCACAACTCTAATGAACTGCTACACTCTCAGAATAATTCAGGTTGGAAGGAATCTCAAGAGGTCATCTTGCCCAGCCTTCTGCTCAAATCAGGGTCAGGTATGTTATTTCAAAGTGTGATATTGATTCACGTTTAGAAAGATTTTCTTTCAGCTGCCAGGCTGAAAACACGTCAGAAACAAGTATTTGCAGTCTCACAGCAGTGCGTGACTCTTCTGGAGCAGAAATAACTATGTGTGGTTCTCTTATCTTAGAACATGGCCACCGTTTTAAGACTGTAACTTTGTTTCAGTATTAGTAATAAATCCAAGTGAAAACATTGTTCAGTTTTGTAGTTACAAGACCAGCAGCTGTAAGAAATTCTAAGTCCTAGTAATGTGCGTTGATAGAGAATATGGGGGTGGGTTGAGAGATGATTAAATCAAGTATGCAGTTTTCGTCCCACTTAAGGGTGTCTACATGCAGTTTTCTCTCCTTTTTAAGTGTGAGCACTTCTGAATTTCTCACACATATATATCTGCAAGGATCTGAAAAAGAAAGCTGAATTTTTTGATTGAAATTTTAATTGACTTATAAAGTATCTTAGTCACTGAAATGTAGAATCGACATAAATTTACAATGCACAAGATGCCAGAAAGCATTAATCAGGAATCATAGACATTTGTTCATAAGAAGGTGAAGACAGAATGTATGTTCAATCTGTGTCATTTTTTTATTGCACTTCATTTGCTGTGTTTAATAGTTGAGCTGTGCTAAACCTGTATTGCTGTGAGCAGATACATGAATAAAAAGAAGCTGTCATCAAGAAGTTGATTTAGGAAATGGAAGATAAGGTCATGCATTAATAGTTGATGCTCCTTACTCTGTATCATAGAATCATAGAATAGTTAGGGTTGGAAAGTACCTTAAGATCATCTAGTTCCAACCCCCCTGCTATGGGCAAGGATGCCTCACCCTATACCATGAAGAGAAAGATGTTAGTTAAGGTGCTAAATGCATAATTAAACTTTGATGGTTTGTAACATCTATATGGCAAAATCCAGACTTCCTGGTTTCTAGTGCTGTATACATAAGTTAGCTGAGAATTTAAACTGATAGAAGTTTAAATGTTAAATATTTTTTTCATTATAGTGTAAAAGCCTGTGTCAAGAAGATTTTGACTTTTCGTGTGCTTTCAGCCACTTATGTATTGCCTTTCGCTCAAGATTATCTCAAAACATACTGATGTCAAGCAGACCTGTTAGTTACAGAGGTTTGGAATGATTTTCTTCCTCAGCCATTTCTTAATAAAGAACATTCTCAAGCAAAGAGATCTAAGGGGAAAACAGGGTTGGTAAAACTGAATTCTCTTCTTTAATATCAAAGTCAAGATCAAGTATTTTCAAGATTAGATTAAGTCTTACATCTGAACATCCCTACTGCCTAAGTGTGGCTGCCTGGATTTGGAAGGATTTTTCTCTACTGTTAACAGTCTAAAGAAATGGTCTTTCAGCTAAGCAGGTAGGCTTCTGATGTGGACAGTGGAGAGAAAACGAGTGTTCATCTCACTTACCTCTGTCCCCTAAAGGCTTGGATCTTATGGTGTGTGAGACCTAGAGAAGTAGCCAGAGACTCTATGGCTAAATTCTGGGTGACTGAAGGTAAGCAAGTAGTATCCCATCAGAATTTGTTCTGATAATGCAGAATAAGTACTGCCCTGCTCCCATTTAATCAGCTTAGTAGGTTTTGCGAGGGCAATTAGTGAAAAAGCACAACAGTTTTTCAGTCACTCAAAACATCGGAAATACCTATATACAGGCTCAGCTCAAAGACACTTTCACAGATCTGTTTTTCACTGTAATGCCACGTCAAAGAATCACACAGCATTTCATTCCATAAAATAAGATCAAGGTTCCTCACAAATACTAACCACAACCCAGCCCTAGATCAGCTATTCCTTATAGTAGAATAACCTGTGGGGAAAAGCTTGGAAAATGCCTGTATTTCTGTTTTAAATGCCAGTTTCAAGAGAATAATTTTCAGTATTGAACCATGACAGCTTATGTAGATGATAGCAGTAATTTTAAATTATGCCATATAATGGTTTAAAGTTTATAAACCTTTAAGTCTTTATTATAGGGTTTATAAGTTTGTATTCACAGTCAGTATTACTTCAAACTCAGTTCTGAGTGCAAGTCATGAAAGCTGCAAAATCTTGTGGAGGTGGCCCAGGAAAGCCTAGATTCAGCGTGAGTGCCAAAACCAACATCACCAAAAAACAACAAGCAGCCAACAGACGTGCTTTTTCACTTCATTGGTACACATTTCACACATACAAAGTGCCCCAACCTGCACAGTACTTTTGATTTGAGATAAACAATTTAAGATAAAAAGTTTGGTTCTGTTCTACACAAGGTATAAAGCAATTATACTGTAACTGTATCCACTTTCCCCACTCATAAGATTGACATTTCAAACAATTCAGTATTAATTTTCATCTCTTTCTCAGTATGTTCATGCTGGGAAGTGCTACTTATCTTTTGAAGATTTGGAGCTCTGAACTAAAAAGTGCATATAATTCAGTCATATATTCCATAAAACATGCAAAGGTGGAAATGCAAATGTCTCGAAACAACAAAGTAATTTTAAAAGTACTTTTAAATCCATGAGGAATTATCCTAAATCTACAAAGTGGTTTTGAAAATCCAAATTTTGTGACAGCCTTATATTAACAAATAAGTGTATCAAAACAGATGTTTCCAGCCTGTTCTGTTATAGGCTTCAATTTATGGAACTGAGGTAGTTTTCTCCTATGTAAGATGCAAAGTAACGTTGTCTCCTGAAATCTCTTATCAACTTAAGTGATTTTCAAATTATAGTAATTATATATATGGAATTTCTTACTAAAAGCACTGTTCTTAGAAGGAACTAAAGCTCTCTTATTCATGACAGAGAGTAGAGCATGGCAGGTGAATTGGCACTTGATAGAGAAAAGCAACATTGTTTTCTGCTTGCATGTGAAGACTCTGAGAATGGGGCTGGGGCACTGTAGTTGCAAAGGATGTTGGAGCTGAGAAATGGAAGAATGTGTGTGATTAAATTTATGCTATCTACAGATTGCTTCTAGTCATCTTAATAGTAATTTTCTCTGTGCATGTACATCCTTGCACTCTCTAAATTGGTGCAGTTGTTCTTGCAAAATCTCATACAATCTTAGTTCCTGAGTTAGGTGTTCACAGGGTGAAGTGTCAGTACACAATGGCCCTTTACCCACATATGGCTTTTCAGACAGACTTCTGTTTCAGTGTCCTCAGATTCATCTTCTGCATGTTTCAGAGAGCTGGCTGCTTCAAAAAAGAGAATATTAGAGACAAAAGCTAAACACTCTTCACAAATAGAAAATTCATAGAAAATTCAGGTTTCAGAGATGTAAAAGATTGCTATGCCCCTGCACAGGAGGACTATGCTGCCATGGGTTTGTTCAGCCTTGAGAAGAGAAGACCTATGGGAGACCTTACAACCATCTTCCAGTACTTGAAGGGTGGCTACAAAGAAGATGGAGACTCCATTTTTACAAGGAGTCACATGGAAAAGAGGCGGGGTGATAGGCACAAGTTACTCCTGAGGAGATTGAACTCAAGAGAAAAACTTTTCACAATGAGGACAATCAGGCTTTGGAATAATCTCCCTAGGGAAGTGGTGGATTCCTCAACACTTGTAAGATTTGGTTGGACAGAGTGCTGGGCCATTTAGTCTAGGTCATACTTTGCCAAGAAAGATTGGATCTGATGATCTCTGAGGTTCCTCTCAACCTGGGATTCTGTGATTCTATGATGTAGCTAACACAGAAGTAAAATACCTGTGGATATACAACACAGATATTTGTCACCATCCAGTAAATAAATATTTGCACCGTAAAATGTCTCATTTTCTCAGGATAAAAATATGACAAAGGTAAAAGATAACAGTGTCAGTGTTCAAAAAATGCAAGATTAGGAAACAGTATGGTTGTCTGGATTCTTAAAACTGGCATTCCAACTATATCTCACTGCAGTTAAATTGAATTTAGTTTTTCTTTCCAGTCCCGGCCATTAGGTGTTTATGCAACACTGCTGGTTGCTAGCGGTTGCCCCAGCATGCACAGAAGGTGATTGCATTTCTTTGTTGGGTTATATACATTCTGTGCCAAAATACAGGTGATGCTAGTGTTAGTTTAGTCTTAACAGTTATGAAAGGGGAACTCAGTCTCGTACTTGTTGGTTTCTACATGGCATCTTTAGATGACTCCGTTTTCTTACAGAATAATTGTTCTTCATGAAGTACTTTGATGGAGTATTTGCTTGCTTATAAGAACTAAGTCATACACGCTAGTTGTTTCCATCATTTATTATTTGGTTTAGTATTACAGGCTCTTGTTTAAGATAACATTATTAAAACTTCAAATATCCTTTTGATTACAGAAAGCAGAATACTGGTCTTTTGCTGCAGCCTTTACAAATTAATTCTTGCATTTCCTCATGAATGTTGCATCTTTATGTGCATGTCGTATCTCCAGGAAGGCTGGAAGCACTGTCCATGACTGGCTGGAAGCACTGTTACTATGTGTTAGCCTTCTGGAGTTCTTTTGGATGCTAGCTGATAAATCAGCTTGCACCCCTATTTAACAAGCAATTTTTTAAAAATCCAAATCTGCTGTTTCATGCTTTTAACTGCTGTGATTGAATAGCAGTAGTTTTATAATATGCAGTTATGAAATATTAAAAGGGTAACAAATTCTCATCATCTGAGATAAGTGAGGAAATAATCAATTTGCCAAGGGGCCTTATTATCGTAATTCCATAAGGTAAGACTGTGATTCTGGTACTTAGTATCTCAATGGGCTCAATTAAACAAAAATAAAGAAATGTAGTTTTCCTCCCAAGGAAAGACTAGAGAACCCTTAGAATCAGCTTCAAAGCCCCATTGATCTCCCCATGGCATCTCTATGAAATTATTTGAAATCTGGTGTTACTGATACAATCTTTAGTATTATTATGCTTTTCATTTTCCTTTTGCTTCCTCTTGTGGCTGCATTATGCAAGAGATTGTGCAAACTTGAAAAAGATACAATGACTGCCCCCTAGAGTGAGCAATTTTATATATGTATAGTGTATAATACTTTATAATGATAGATTAGACTTCAGGAATTGATCTAAGCACTTGCATGCGTTACTGCTTAAACCCACACTTCCAGTGGAAATGTAATGTGTAGTGCAAATGGAAAGATCAGATTAAGACAAAAGAATACAGTACTTTATTAAGGCTTACAATTGAAAGATTTTTTTAGTGGTTTTTTTTAAAGAAACTGGATAATTGAATATCTTAGATATGATCACTCCTATATTCCAGACCAAGGATTTTGACCAAACCTAATCAGAGAACTACCTCCAAAGAGATAACTTTGAGAACTGGGGAGCCCTACCTTACAGAAAGAAATGGAAATCTACCTTGTTGCTGGTGCATTATAAACCCTGATGAATGTGCAAAGAAGGAATCACCAATGCTCCATCCCTGGCAGTGTTCAAGGCCAGGTTGGACAGAGCCTTGGGTGACATGGTTTAGTGTGAGGTGTCCCT
>WYDI02030349.1:367-37101 GCA_009867235.2 Psittacus erithacus
GCTCAGCCTGGCTGGGAGGAGGCACAGGGGATATGCTTACAGCTGGCAGCTACTTGAAGGTGCTGGGGCCAAACTCTTCTGAGTAGCGCCACAGATGGCAGCTTGGGAGCTTCAGGGTGAAACCAGGGAGTACAGCTTCACCATGAAGGTGGTGCCCCCCTGGCGCAGGACAGCAGGTCTGTGAAATCTCCATCCTTGGGGATCAGTGAGAATCAGCTGGAGGGAGCAATGTCTGATCAGAGCCAACATTGGGGAAAATCCTTCTTCAAACAGGCGGCTGGACAGGAGACCCAGAGGGCTCTTGCAGCCAGTGCCTCTGTGATTCTGTCCTGTTTATAGGTATACCTTCAAACTTAAGTCTCCACATCTCAGTAAGACAGAGACTACCCTAGTTGATTAATTCCCTATCTGTGGCGTTTAAAACTGTGTTTTAAAACTTCAAATATATATTCTTTTGTCTCATAATTATTTTTATTTTCATGTAACAGCTACCGAGTCAGCAGCTGCATACACTTCATATCTCTGTATCACAACAAACAGCTTGTTACAGTTGGATGTATCCTGCCTCACTTTAAGTATTATATCTCATGCTCAGATTGCTTGAATGCAGCTCTTCTACTGCCCTTCTGTGAGGGCACAGACCTTGGGAGCAGATTCCTACCGCAACTGTGACTGCCAGCTATGTCTCAGGAGCTCATAGATGCCAATCTCAGTGCACCCACTCCTGTCTCTCCCCAGCACTATGCAGCTGCTCACCCAGGTCCTTCCGACGCTTGTATTCATTGATGTTAACGTTGATTTCTTTGACAGCAAGGACAGCAGCCGTCAGCGGTGCCTTGTCAGCGTGAGCCTCGGGGGTGGCACTCAGCAGCTCCATCAGCAGCAGCGGGTACCGCATCACCCTTTGCACTGGCTTGATGAGGAATGAGCCCAGGTTAATGTAGTTTGTGCAGCCCCTGGGAAGTTGGGACAAAGGAATGCACCAGGTTACAGTCCAGCTCTGCCACACCAATTCTGCCCCCTCAAACCAGTGCCAGCCACACCCAGAACACCAATGCCTCTAAATCCACTGTACTCCCTAGGTCATGCCACTCTCATCTCCAAGCTCACTGCACTCCTGAACTCCTGGTGCTCTGAGATCAACCCCAGGATTCCAGACTGCACTCACAGCAAATGACCCTTCCCAGCCAGGATCCAGACCATCACCAGAGCCACTGTGAAATCCCCCACAAGCACAGCTTCACACTTGGCAGCACACCACTTGCTTCAGACCATCCAACTGCCCAGATCTGTTTCCCCGTACAAGACAGACTGAATGTGCTCAGAGCTGCAGTCACTGCACGGCTTTCCTGGCTCCCTGGGGCTGATGCCAAAACCTGCTTCCTGCTCGAGATATGCTCCCCATATCTCATCACCTGTGCTGCCTGCCTGTGTACCCACTCATTGCCTCTGCTGCAAACATGTCACAGACACCCTGTTCCTCCCAGACATGCCTTCACAAAGCACTGTTAGAGCCCCCAAACATGCACCCAGCTGGTGGCAGGAGGTTAGTTACAAGGAAGTAGCCAGGCCAAGACAGACAGACAAGCAGGGACTAACAGGAAGAGTGCACTTACCACTCACTGTACAGGCTCCTGCTGGCCCACAGAGTGCCAAAAAGCAAAGAAAAGCAATGGGTTAATGGGGCGGCAGGCGTGCAATCCCACAGCCAGTGCCTTCGCCCCATCCCATAATGATGCCACCAGGGCAGTGGGCAGCCGTGTCCCCCCCAGAGCAGCTGCCAGCACTGCCAGCTCCTGGGGCATAAGCCCCCACAAGCTGGACCCCTGGCAGTCACTGAACCAGGCAAAGCAGCTCTTTCTTCATCAGGCATGGTGGGGCAGGGCTTGGGGAACAGAAGCCCTCAATCCAGGACATGCCACCTTCTCTGTATGTTAGTGGCCTCTGCTTAGAGTTTACGTAGACCTACAGGTGTCCCAGCATCTGTGCACTGGGGCAGAGGGCCATTTGAACCTGGAGTCTGGTAAACTATGCAGTGATACAGCCAGCCCCGCTCCAATCATCACCTGAACTGTCCAAGCACTGCTAACAGAGGGCAGGGATGCTGGAGCCTGACCCCCCTGCCCCAGGCCTGGTGGCTGCCACAGCCAGAGGCTCCAACCTGAGGCTATCCAGTAGGTCCAGGAGTAGTTTCTGCATCTTATCATCCTTCTCATAGGTTTCCAGCAGTGCAATGGCCTCATCATGGTTCTGGCAATACACCCTGTAGACACTTTCCAGCTCCGCACGCTGTGCCAGGAACACTGGCCCTGCAAAAAGCAGCAAAGCAGGACTTTAGTGTCTCCTGCTTCCCAGCTACCTTGAACAACTGTGGCATGACTCATGGTGAGAAGCCCAGCGTCCCCATTCCTCCACACACACACTTCAAGAAGACAATCTACTAGAGCACCCAGGATGCCTCCTTATTACCCACTAGCACATAGAGGTCTCCCAGGGGTAAGAAGTGAGGACACTGGTCACTGGAGCCACACAGAGAGCAAAGGCACAGGCTGCCCGAGGCCTGAGTGGCAAAAGATGGAAGCATAGGAGTGAGGAATGGAGCTCACTTCAGGGCAAGGGGCCACTGGCACTGTGTTTTTCAGCATAGCCACCCATGGGGCAACACAGATCTCCATGGCTTTGCTGCTGAACTGACAGGGACCAGCAGGGAGGAAGCTCAGCCTCAGTGATCCTTTCTCACCATTTAAACCATTCTGCTCTGCCACTAGCCAAAGCCCATCCCAGCCTGCTGAGGAAAGTTAACAGCAGATTTCATACCGATGGCATCTGAAGCCTCCAAGGTCGACAACAGCTGCTTGGAGAAGCTAATTACCACATGGATGTTTCCAAAAAGACTCTCAAAGTCTATGTTCTGCATCTGGGGAATGGGAAGAGAGATGTCCTTGATGAGGGAATATGTCCCAGTCAGACCCAGCAGCCCCCCAGCCCTCCTGCAACCCATCAGTCCTCAGCTTCACTGCAGCCCCTTGGTGTGACCTTCTCCCATCACAGTGACTTCTGTACTCACTCCCTTGCCTCCCAGTGCACTGAAATTCACATTCTTTATGTGTCCTATCATGATGTCCCCTCTTTCCCACTGCCTCTGTTCACCTGTTATACTCCCTGTCCTCCCACTCACTCTGTCCCCATGCCAGGAATCCATCTTTTCTTTCTCCTGAGAAAGAACTTAACCTACAAGCCAAAGGAAGAGGAACACTTCCTGCCCCAGGAAATGAACCTGTGATACTTGCTACTAGGTCTCGTGCTTTCAGCAATAGCAAGAGCTCAGCAGGATCCCAAAACATATGGGCTATTGCTATAAATGCAGGGAGCAGTAAGAACCATCCTGCTCCTCTCAGCATGACTGCATTTCCTCTATGGATTCCCATGCTGTTGCTTGTCTACCTCTAAGCACAAAGCAGACTCAGTATCCTCACCTCTTCCCACCAGTGCTGCACCATGGGTTGCTCCCCTGCTCCTACCTGTGCCTGCTGCAGAGGCACCATGATCCTCTCCACACACATCTCCAGGTCTCTGATATAGTCCCGCTCTGTCTGGAGCAGTTCCTCAATAACCTTGGCCCTCTTCTCCAGCATCCTTTGCTCAGGGCTCTCGGTGGCAGCTGAGGATGTTTCCAGGGATGGTGTCTGGGAGGACAGGAGAGTCATCTCTGCAAGACACACAAGCAAAATCAGCATCTTCCAGCAAAGATACAGGGACAGGAAACAACTGCGCCACATGCAACCTATGAGACTGCCAAACAGGACTGTTACAGACAGCAAGACTGTCCATCCAAGGCCCTTTCCAGAGGCCACTCCTGGCACTCCCATGCCAGGGCAGCAGGAAGCCCTCGTCTGCTCCCACAGCACCAGTAACTCTGGCAGCAGGCACCAAGCAGCACAAACCTGCTTCAGACCGTCCCCCTGATGCCAGCCGTGTCCAGACCCCTCTACTACTCCTGGCCTCTACTCTGCCGCCCCAGGAAGCTCCACGGGGCTGGGCAGACGGAGAGAGGAGCCCCGCAGCTCCCTCCGCGCAGCCAAGCAATGGCGGCGCCCCCACCCCTCAGGCTGGGAACACGGCCTCCATTCTCCAGCGCCGGGGCATTTCCATCTGAATGGCCGAAAAAAGCCTCGGGCACCCACAATGCTGCTGCCGGCGGCAAAGCCTGGAGCCGGACCACCGCGACGGCGCCGGGCGGGCCGGAGCAGACCAAGGCAAAGGCGGCCTTGGGCGGCCCAGGGGCCCGGCAAGGCGGGGGCCCGGTGTGCCGGGTGCACCCCACGGGCGGCCCCGCTGCTGCGGCTGGTGACCCCGGGGCGGGGAGACCCCAGAGCCCCTTCACAACCCAGGGACCTGCTCTGTGCCCAGGTGTCCGTGCCCTCCCAGCCACCCAGGCCCGGTGCCGGGGTCGGAGCACCGGCGGCGCGCAGCCAGCTCCCACCCTCCACGTCCCTGTCCCAGCCGGAATTCCTCCTGGTTTTCCGTCCCACCTGCGGCTCCCAGGCCGGCCCAGCCCTCCGGTTTTCATTGAGACATTTTATCCCCCTGCGGATCCCAGGGCCCCAGCCGCTTTCTACCTGCTTTACAAGCATGTGCCCTCTGGCCGAAACCACAGCAACCGGACGTCCCTTCCCCCCAAAACCAGGAGGGCTTCCCTCCAGCACCTCCGTGGGACACCGCTCTGAGGCAGGCTCTGGTCCAGAAACACGCAGCTCTCCCCTGTTTTATGGCTACTTTGCAGGACTGGGGCCCATGGGGTCCGTGAGCCCCTTTCAGCACCCCAGTTTGCCGCAGGTACCTGATTTAAAGCCTGATTTGATAAATGCTCCTCCACTCCAGCGCCTCCCACACATCCCCGGCTGCTCACTCTCGGTGGGATTTTATTAGAGCTGCAGACATGCCCCAGAGCAGACATTTATACAAACATTTCTGCAGGCCTGGCAATTAGAGAGCTTCACCTCCCTGACCCCTCCAGTTACAGCCCCAAGCAACAGCATCACAGCCTGGGGGACCCACAGGGATACCCAGCAGGGCTTGGGACTTATCCTGGTACCCTGGCACCCATTGTGCACAGCCCCAAGAGATCCCCATGCTCCCAGCTGCTTCTGCCCAGGTGCTGGGCAGGCTCTGCCCAGGATGCGATACTGCTGCTGGGGTTTAACACACTGAAACGACCCAGCAAGGAAAAGAGACATGGCTGAGCTGAGACACTGACAGCCTGTGCCAGCCCTTCCCGTTGGAGAGCAGCAGCGGCAAATAGAAACCAGCAGCATCGGCATCAAACAGCAAATTCTCACAGCTACACAGGGTGAGGATGAACCGCAGTGCCCCTTGCAGAGGCAGCAACTTCAAAATCAGTCCTATACCCACCCACTAAACACAGTAAATGGGAAAGGCAGTTGAAACCCTGCTCAGAAGATGACCTCAATGTGGGAGGGAAGACAGCTGTCTTTCTAAGCAGGAGTCTCTGCTGCCCTGCCTTGAAATCAAGCCTGGGGAGAGCCAAAACGGCTCCATGGAGGAGGATATAGTGTCGCAAAATTACATTTACATTTAGCAAGCAATTACTGGGAAGAGCAGGCTTCACTGATTCCTACTGGCAAGCATCCTTGAAACTACCCCCCTCAGAGCCAACCTGCGTAAGGAAAAAAGCTATCTTGGCCTTGACAGGTAAGTCCCAGATGATGAACTGTATCAAATGAACTGCAGCAGGAGTCCATGAGGAGCGTCTGGGAGCTGGGTTTAACATCTGCTGTTTGCATTTTCACTGCAAAGCTCAGTATCAGACCAGGCCCTGCCATGCCTGGTCCTCCACAAACACCCAACAGGGGTATCCTGCCTGAGACACGTCACTTGAAGCCTGAACAGGGCATGAGACAGAAGAATGCACAGAAGGGACAAAAAACCCCAAGATTATATAGTCATGAGGTCTCTGCAGTTCAGAGTTAAGAAAGTGACAACAAATGAGTTATTTTAAAGAAGGATATATATGTTTTTAAGGAATGGCATTTGTTTTGAAAGACAGCAAGCTCCAATAAGAAGGTAACCTGGAAGGTGTTAATATGCAATGCAAACAGTGTGTGAAACACAGAGGAGGTGAGTGGGTGGGTGAGCTGATACTACATGGGGTGGCCTGAGAAGAATCTTGAAAATGAAGACCAGCCAGAACAACAGCCAGAAATGACCCATGCAGCAGCATTTGGGATAACAAATGGAAGAGATTACATTTGCCTTGGTCAAAGAATAGGATTTTGCATTTACCCCCAGGCAAAATGCCACCAGCTGAAGCTCATACAGGACATCTCTATACCGCCAAACAGTCCTACTATACTCCCAGCTTTAGCCATAGCTGAACTGCAGCCACACAATGTGTCTGGTGCCCACTCACCAAAACAAAGCTGGGGATGCCCAGCGCCGCTGGCAAACATAACAGCTCCCTGTGCTCTGCCAAGCAAACCCCAAGCAAATAAATCTAGGTCAGGTCCTTTCAGAGAGTGCCCTGCGGCAAGGATTCACACTTGTCAGATTGCCAGCTCCATGACACCCTTCCTCTGCAAGTCTCAAATCACTGCCTGTGGGAGGGAAATTAAACCTGTCCCTGCACAGATTTTAAGCCCAGGGCAGTCATCAGCTCAGCCGGCTTGACCTAGCATGATGCCAGCCACCAGTTCTACCCACTTACAACATATCAGTATCTGCATTATTTTCAAAACTCATACAAATTAATTCTCCTCTGGCCTTCTTGCTCTTCCTGAATATTCCAAGATTCATTTAAAAACAAGGCTAGGCTGGAGCCAAGTCTCTTGCTGTTTATCACTAGTCCAGCATCCTCCTTCAGCAATGAAAGAGTTCAAAAGTTGTCCTGCTCCATTCTAAACACCTGTCGTTCACAAAATTAAAATTCAGAATTTCTTTTTAATATTTGGCTTTTCTATCTGACCAACATGTACAATACTTAGGATTTGTTTCTGATGCTCTAAAACCTCTCACTTCTTGTATTTCATACCATCTCTGTTGATTGCCATCAAGTTATTTTTCTCCTGTTTGTTACACATTCCTGTATGTCTAACAGCAGCTTTCCCTAAATGAGGCTTATAAAGCATGTAACTAAACCCACCCACTTCACAGCTGTGGGGTTTGGTCACCTAGTAATTTTTCTTAAAAACATTTTATTTCACTGATTTTCTATTTAAATGTTACCTTTCAAACTGAGTCATCATTCCCATCAACTCTGAAGGCACAAGGACGCACAACACAGCTGGACCAGTCTCCATTAGCCTGCAGGAATCCGACTGGTTATTTCTAATGAAGCCACCAAATTCCAATCCAGTGACAAATTCGTGTTTACCCATGACATAGATGCTAAAGGGGCATTCAGAAATGCATTTCCAAAACCAGTGCTCTCAATCACGACTTTCACAGACTTAAATTTTGTTCTCTTGTAGGCTGTGCGAGCTCTGCAATCTGCCCCTCTAAATTAAAACTTCTAACAACGTTATTTTCTCTATCCCCTTTGGTGAATTGGTGAGTAGTCCTTGGCTCTCTGGATTGGTTTAATGGTCTGTGACAGCCTCCCAGGAGCACCTGCTCTTGAGTTTTGCTAGTTTGCCTGGTGACACATGGGAAACCCAAAACCAACTCATAACCCAGCCTTTGGCAGCAAGATGTCAAGCTGGAGCACACTCCCACTGCTGCCCTTGCCTTGGAGGCTGTGATTTACTATCACAATCACATGGCTCATGCTGCTCATCTCAGATATGCCACTGTCACCGACTTTCTTCTAATTAATGAAAACACCTAATTCTTATTACCCAACCTCCTAGTGGCAGCACACACACAGTTATAGGTTTTATCCCTGCCTCACTCTGGAAGTAGAGCTGACCCATGAAGACCAGATCCAACAGGATATGTGTCCATCATGCACAGACTGGGGGGCTCACCAAAACAGCTGCATAGTCCCCCAACTCCTCCTTGTCGGGGCTCACCTTCCAGCATCTCCCGTGCCATAGCGCAACCTTGCAGGGTGCCCAGGCTGCTAACGCCATCTGAAGAGGGATGTGCAGCCCATCAGCACTGACGACAACCCCTTGAACCAGCTCGGTAAGCAGGAATGTCCAACGGGAGCTGCATCCACCTGAGAGGCAAGCCCAGCCCCAGGATCACAGCTCAGCAGAGTCAAGCAGTGACTCAGGACAAAACAAACCAGCTGCAAATATCTGAAGTATGTGGACGCCTGGGGGGGAGGAGCCTCTGCCTAACACAGAGAGGGGATGAAACTAGGGCGGGGAATAATTAATCTGAGCAAAAGGCTAAACTCCCTGCCAGAAGCAGGATCTGGTTGGGGTGAAAACTCTCACTCTGGACACTGGTAACATGCCTGTAGCAGAATATATCCACTGCTCGGAAAGGAGAGATTGGATATATTCAGTGTCTCTGTGCTCCTTAGGAGGAAGTGGGGAGTGTGGCAGAGAGGTGCCATAGCAAAAGATGACTTCATCCCGCAGCAAATATAAATAAATGAATGAATATAGAAAACCAGATAACAGACAACAGGCTCACCAGGAACTCTGAAGTACAGAAAAGTGAGAAAAGAAAGATATCTAGAAAATTCCATGGATGGTAAAATTAGGAATTCAGTTTTAATTTTTAAATGAGGAAATAAAATACTACTTTGTAACAGACTTCCAACCAGGGCAAAAGAAACCCTTTCAATGATACAATCCCAGAAGTAAGCAGAGAGAGTAACATTTTTTGTAACTTTGGCAAATAAGTCAGAATTATACAATTAATTATTCTGTTTCTTTCTGTCTAAAAAGCAAAAATAAGACCTTGCTAACTGTAACTGTAACTCAAAACCCCATTGCCAGTGGAGAATACACAGAAAAGAGGGCATTCTTAATCAGGTTCCACAGGGACTGTATTTAGAGTTGATCCTACAAAGTATTTTTAAAGAAAATAGAAAATCACTTCCATCATGTAAAGAACTGAACATCAGTTCAACAGGATCGCACACAGAGGTGAGGCATGAGTCACTGAGTGACCCAAGGTATCCTGAATAAAATGGAATTACTCAAACGAAGTAGGTTTAATGCAGACAAATGCATTAATGTGTTAATGGGAACGGAAATGCAGCCACATGCAGGACTGTATTCTGGGGTAATGCTTCTGCTTGGCTGGCCAAAACTCAGCAGGAGTTGCCTGAGCACTGCAGATGCAGACTGGGGTCCTCAGACAAGGGCACAGGAGTGCAGCACAGTAACCCTCTGCGCAAGCCAGTGCTGACACCCACCCAGAATGCCTCACGCAGCTCTGAAGTCCACTGTTTCAAAAGAGCCTAAAGGGAAAACATGCAAGCATCAGGAAGAATAAACACTAGAAGGTCTTCCTCTGAGTCTTTACCATGAGTATTTTAAGAATCTATTCACTACAAAGAACTGAAGACTGAAAAATTACAGTACTTGCCAGAGAAGAATATCCACCAACTAAAAAGCTCTAATTTAGCAGAAAAAGGTTGGTGTGCAGAGCTGAAATGCAACACATTAGCATTCAAACCTGTAAGAGTGATAGTGACTAAGCAGCAAAGCTATGCCAGGTGGGTTCTCCTTCTGTTGATGTGGCAGGCAGACACATCTGAGTCTCACCCCAGAAGAGATGCTCCAACCAAGCAGCTGTCACCAGGCTGCAGCACAGAGAAATCTGTAAGAAGTGCAATAACCTTGCTTACAGGAAAGATCAGCCCAAGTTAGCTCTACCAGGGCTTTCAAGTCCTAAATTCTGTTACCCTGTGGACAGGAGAAGGAACCTGGGAGAGAAGTACACAATATTAGAAAAAGGTGCCTGGAGCACACACAGAGGGAAAAACAGAGCCGACTCTTTCCTACAGGCAAGGTAGGATGATGTCTGCTGCCAAGTGTGATGGAAGGGCTTCTCCAGAGGCTGCCCAGGTACTGGCGAGGTCTTACATTGAGACAGCTACAGCAGCAAAGCATATATGCCAAGGACAACTCTTCCTGGTGCAGCACTGTGACCCCCAAGGCAGGAGGAGAAACAAACCAGGAAACTGCATCCAGAGAACCAGGCCACAGGACAGACAGACAAGTGTTCCAAATCACACTCCTCCCTCCTTCCTGCTGTGGAACATGGGCCCTTATGGTGAGGGCATCCTGCCTTCCACATCCCACAGCCACTCTGGTGCCCTGGTGTATACAGCGTCTCATTTAACATCAGAGGAGCAAAATCTCTTGCCTGGCATCACAGTCTGTTCCCCTAGCTCTTGCAAAAGCTGGCCAGGCCAGCACTGCTCCAGCCTCCTAAGGCTTTGTGAGCTGTTCCCCTCCCTGCTCTGCTCCTGGCTCCTCCTAACTTTCCCACTGCCCTTTGGATGTCCTGGCACTGCAAAGCTTCTCTCCTCACTCTGGGGACACAGCTGAGCAAAGTCCCACCCCACCAGGGCGGCTGAGAGTGCAGAGAGTGCAGAAATGCAGCCGGCAGAACCTGTTTAATCAAATACTTCCAGAGGACAGATTTCATGCACAGCCTTCACCTCTGCCATCTCTGGCTGTTGTACTGCAGTGCTCTTTTCCTCTGTGCTTCAATCCCCCTCCATGAAGAGCCCACAAGACAGATGCTGGCAGAAAGGGTACTGCAGCAAACAGGTTTTCAGACTCATGGCAGCCCAACAGACACAGCAGTCCACCAAATGTGCTCCATCAGTCCCTCTGCCCAGACCCTACCACCTTGCTGCCCCTTTCCCAACACACACTAATATTCTTGCAACAAGCCAAGCTCCACAAAGCTGTCTGCAGCCAGCTTTGTTCCAGCTACAGCATCAATGGAATGATTTTGCCTGTGCCAAGACAGTCTGAGCCCTACAGCTCTGATACGGGACCAGCTCCAGCGTGCCAGCTGATGGGACTGGAGACCCAGGGACAGTTCAGAAACCCAACACACAGGGCATGCAGCTGGTGCAGCACAGGCAAGGGACCACTGTGGTACTGAGGTGCTGGCAATGCTGGAGATACCTCAATGTCCTGCCCATGTGCAATTATGCAAGTACAAGGACATGCCCTCCGCATACACCTGAGTGCTACAACAACTTCCTCTATTTCCTTCTTTGTGCCACCATACTTACCCTCTGGAGGGTCAGGAGAATCTGCTCACAGTGGGTTATAAAGGTAAAACAGGCAGGGCGAATAACCCCAGCACCTCATCCTTTCGGCAGGCAAACTGGGGCCAAAGCTTTCAGGGTATACTCAAAACACTCAGGGCACAGATGGAGGAGTGGCTGAAAGGATAGTGGTGAACTGTGGGTCTGTGCTTCATTCCCACCTGGGCCTCTGCCCAGGGACAAGAGCTCTTGCAGGGCAGATGTGTGACTGTACAGAGGGGTAATGATGATGATGCCCATTTCAACAAGCGCAAAGTTTCCCATGAGAGCATGGCTGTGCTGGCCACTCACCTGTCCCACAGACAACTGGTGTTGCCCCAGTGCCAGGGCAGGGCAAAGGCACACCCAAGGCAACTGCCCAGCGTTTCCCCACGTACCTCGCTTCTCCTTCCTCGTCTGCACAAACTCCGAGTGCCGCAGGGTGCTGGGAGCTGTCCGCCTATAGAAGCTGTTTCGCTGCAGCATGGAGCCCACCCTGTTTGCTTCCTTAGCTTCCTGCTCCCAGAGCTGGCCCCAGTCTGGCCGGCCTGTGCGTACTCTTGAGTGCTGTGCTCCCCTGCTGCTCCTGGCTGGCATTCCAATTCCTGGGGTTGCTCCTTCCAGCTCCCCACAGCTGTCATAATCCATGTCCCATGTCTTGGCCTGTGTGTAGCAGGTGCCTGACCCTGGGCTTACAGTACTGTCTCCTGAGGACCAGGCTGTAAATGCAGGAGCTTCTGAACTTCTGTCCAGACTGTTGTGGTCCACGACACAGCTTTTGGTCTGCCTGTGCCGCTCAGTATCTTCTTGGTCTGCTTGGTCCCTGACACCTCTGTACCGTCTTCCCTTCTCTCTATATGCTCCAGAACCTCCATCCTCTCTATACCACTTTTCCCCCTCCCTACACTTTCCAGAGTCTCCCCACCACCTATACCACCTTTCATTTTCCCCACAATGTCTTTCATTCTCACTGTAGTCCCTAGCATCAATGTATTTCTGACACCTTTCCCTCCTCATATAATTTCCAGAGCCTCTATTCTCTCCGTACTGTTTTTCCCTGTCCATATACTGCCCAGGTACTCTGTCCTCTCTGTACTGCCCTTCCCTTATCTCAGAACTGCAGTTTCTGTATTTCACACCCTCTGTCTCATATAGCCTACAGTTTCTACCCTCTGTATCCTGGCTTTTACCTTCCCAAACACCCTCTGCTCTCCTGCAGTTTGTGTACTGGATATCTTCCTTCCAAAAACCTCCACAGTCTCCATTCGTGGTCCGTTGGTCCATGGAGATGCCCTCCCCTCTCCTGTAACCATCCCAGCCACTGTCTGCTCCCCGGCAGCCTGGGAGCTGCCTCCTTGCCCTGGGTCTGTCATTGCAGTGAGCCTCCCTCCTCCGTGCAGACACTGCAGCCACGTCCTCTTTCCTTAAGGCACAACAGTCCTCATATTCCCAGTCAAGGAGTCGCCGCTTCTGCCTTGGATCCTCCAAGCCATGTTTCGTCCCAGGACAAGTGCACATAGCCCCGCCAGGGTGCGGCAAAGGGGCTGACTCCCGCTGCTGCCTGCTCCCCGAGCCCAGGCTTGGGCTGACGCAGCTTCTCTGCTTTGCTCCAGTGCTCCCGTCCCAAGTGAAATGCAGGCGCTGCTTCCTGAAACCAGCCAGGAAGGGTATGGAGAGGCACAGGCCCAATCACCGCCAGCCCTGGCCTCCTCCACCTGCTGCCCAAAGTAATCAGTAACCAGCCCCGAGGAGGGAGGCCAGGGCTGGGCAGACTCTCACTGCCCAAACCGGCTCCGCAGCTTTGCCAAAACCTCTCTGCAGGAGGCTCAGAGGCAGGGAAAAGGAGGGCACTTGAGCATGCAGAAGCCCTGCCCCAAGACCAGCATCCTCAGGGGATGGAAATAAGAAGGTGTGTGAGACCGCAGGAAGCCACAAACCAGACAGGATACCACATCTCCTTCCACTTCCTTCATGCTTCCACTGGCATGCAGGCCAAATGATGTGGTCTAGCAGAGGCTGGGCTCTGCTCCACACCTCACTGGGGAAACTGAGGCTTTCATGCTGCCCCTGGCACAAACCTGATGCTGAGCCCATCCTTTTCTCAGCCTTCAACCATAGGTCCTGGGAAGAGCAGGAGAAGAGCAGCTCCTTGTGTGACAGAGCATCCCTGATGGTGCCTACACAGTGCAGGCAGCCACGTTGCCCTGTTCCTGCTCCAGGGCAAATGGCTGGTCTACCAGCTGACAGGGACAGGCTTGAAGGAACTATCTGTGTTACAGCCCAGTGCCAACATGCACTATAAGTTTCCAGGAGGATACAGAAACACACACTGCAGTAACACCGCTCACTGCAGGGCACAACGTAGTCCCAGTTTTCCATGCCGAATGCAGGAGCTCCTATAAGAAACCAAGAGACAACCATAACATGCCCTAGACAGAAAGTGGGAGAGTCCACAGATGCCATCCACATCTAAGGCTCCTGCAACACTCACTAGGAATGCACAGCCAATGCTCCCAAGCTAGTAGAAGACAAAAATAAAACCAATAGACCCTCCTACTCCAACTGCAAGAGGGCAAGTGCTAATCCTGCCCCAGCCGGGTGAGCAATGAAACCCCCGGTGTGAACACAAAACATACCAAAGAGGCAGCCTGCAGATTTTAATCATATATTTCAGAAATCCACATACTTTCTGCTCTTCTTTTGACTCCCCAAAGGACACAGAAATGGGCTGGGTTCCCCCAAGATTATGCCAGCTCTATTTTGATTGCTGGTCAATGCTTAGTGAAAGCTTTTCTCCCTCCAGCGTGCCTCCACATTCCCCAACAGTGGCAAGGCAGAGGCCATGCCCTAGGCACAGCACAGACATGTTTTGCTGAGCTAATGCAACACCGCATTACTGATGCAGCCTGCTGCACTGAAGCTGGGCTAGCAAGCCTGAGACATACTCTCTGGCCACACTCAGATTTGACAGGAGGGATGTGACAGAGCTTGGGGAGGGCACATCTTTACCACAGGACCAGAGAGACTAACAAATCCTCAGGTCTCTTAAAGTGGTAAAAAATCCCCTAGGACTACCACGGGGAAAACTTCATAGGTAAGATGTCTAGGGTTACTTCCTGCCTTTTTACGCTTTCCACTAAGCAACAGGGCACAAATTCCACAGAGTCTGTCCTCTTCCAGGAAGCACTGGGACAGTAGGAGACATTTCCCACCAAGATCCATCCCATCAGAAAATTTCCCTTCAGATCCAACCTACATTTTCCTCTTCCTATCCTCATGTTATTTCATCTAGCCTCAAAACCTCTAAGCCTCCTTCCAAGCATCCCTCTTGCATGCCACTGACGTAGAGGCTGTTTGTCACCCTGTCTCCCTGGTGCACTGATACCAGCCTTCGTTCCCATGTGCTCTGTCTCAGACACAATCCTGCAGTGAAGTGCCTGGGCTCCCCAGCACTGATTAAGCAGTGGGAGGATGAATGTCAATGAAGTCAGAGTGAGTAATCCCCAGCAGGAGCTGACATTTCACTCCACCTCCTGCATGCAGTGCCCACATTTCCTGCACATCGTGGGTTTCGGTAACAGAACTCCAGTGTCAGAGCTCCTGGGAGACACTGGCGAAGGGACTGTGGGAGATGTATGTGATCCTGTCTTTCCACTTTGTCTACTGTAATATCAAGTATAACGTAATTAAAAGCACTGATCATTATATGGCATCTTTGGGTTTCAGAGCCCAAACGTGCTGATATAGTCACGCCAAATTTCTTCACCCTGAGTAATTTTTCTCAGCTGCATGCACAGAAGTCATCTGTCCAGCTACTGACATGCCATGATTTAAAGCTCTTTCTTGCTGTTATCAACAGCACAGCATCATTTTCCTGTCCTGGACTCCACGGATGGCAGAAGCACAGGCGTAGGCTTTGCTTTTTGCCCACCAGCCCATCCCACTCCCAGGCCAGGTTCAGCACCCTTCGATACATCCCCTCTGATCTGAGTGACATTCCCCAAAAGTCTGTATCACCACCAGAGCAGAATGGGATGCAGGGAAACCCTGACAGGCTGAGGACAGTCATACCACAGACATTAGTCAACTCAAATCTCAACTGCAGCACCACCAGCAAAGCTACTCTGAAGCTGCTGCTTACTCCCCTACAGCTAAGAAAGGATGAGGCAGGGAGGCTGAACCTCTAGCAGCTGTGTTTTTACTTAAGAGCAAGGACACACTGGGAATGGATCAGATCAAGGCTCTGGATATATGGTGGGGCTGAATAGGAGGTGGGAGAGTTGGAAAGAAAAGGGGTTGAGGAAGGCCAGGGCTGAGGGATGTCCAGAGAATAACACAGTCGCTCTCTGAGGCAAAATCATGGTGATTTGTACTACAACAATACTTACAAAATGACCAAAATCAGGAGTAAAGAAGGAAATAAAACACTGGCTCCAACAGTGCCAGTACGCAGCACAACACAGCTGTCCCCCTGAAGCATCCCATCCCATGCTGCTGCAGACTCACCTCTCAGCTCCTGCAGCTCCACGCTGAGGCTCTCGATGTTGGAGTCACAGAAATCAAGGTTTTCCAGGGTCTCTGCTCTCACCAGCTCATCCTGCTGCTCCTCCAGCATCAGACTGAGCTCAGCACGGGTCTTGCCATAAGCCTCCAGGTCTCGCTCCACCTCTCCAATCCTTGTCAGCAGAATGGAGCCGGGGGAAGCTGATCCTGCCCGTGTCAAGTCCTCACGTCCCTCCTCCACCTGCTGCTCCTGGGCACTGGGCTGCAGCTGTGCAGGGGCCACATTTTTCCTCTGGTTGCTTGGTGGAGGCCGGGGTGCAGGCCGTGAGGGCTTGACGGAGAAGGACAGAGACCTGCCTTTGGGCACCTGGCCACCTAGTGTGTGCACAGCAGTTGTTGCAAAGCTGCTGGGCCGAGGGGGGGGTGGCCGCAGCGCCTTCCTCCTCTCTGGCTGCCTGGTGCAGGGTGCAGATTCAGGAGACCCACGGACAATGTCCTTCTCAGAGCTGTAGTCCAAGATAGAGAAGTGGCGAGAGACCTTGTCCTGTTCAGCACTGGTACTTGACAGGCTCTTCTCAAACTGTGCCAGCTGCTCGGTCAGTTTGGAGTCGAGGTCTGTGCAGCCATCTCCCTGTGCTGTGAGTGGACAGCATTCCCCCCAGCTCCCAGCCCGTGTGTCCAGGCCCATCTGAGCACCTTCTAGGCTGGAGGAACAGGGTTTGGACTTCTCCTGTTGACTGTCCACACAATTGCCCAGGTCCTGGGCACTGCTCTGGCTCTTCTGGGGCTCAGATGCTGCCCAGTTGTTAGGAGAAGAAGTCACCTGGCTCCTGCAAGGATCCTGGGGAGAGCGGGGAGCTTGTAGAGGCACAGCGGGATGGTCTCCATCATGCTCAGGTAGGGTATGAGTTTCTGAGTTTCCTGGGGAGACTGAAACAGTACCCTCAGTCTCCAATTCACCTGCTTGGTCAGGCTTGTTGCCTTGTTGGGGAAGCAGCTGAGCAGAGGGGAGAAGGCCATTGACTGTCTTCGTGCTGCCAAAGGGAAAGGATTCTGCTATGCCTTTGGGATATGGTTCTGGGTGTCCTGTGCTGGGAAAGGCATCATGCTGTCTCAAGTCACTGGCAAGAGGATCCCCTGACCTCCCTACCTGGTGAGTCAAAATGGTGTCAGGCTCGGGGTGTGCTGCTAAACCATCCTCCTTTTCCCTGCCATCCTTCCCTGGCAAAGGAAGAGATTCAGAGCAGGTATTTTCCAGGTCCTGATGGATGGTCACTCCACAGCTGCCTCCATCCTGGGGATCCCCAGCACCTACCTTATCCCTGCAAGCTTCAGAGGCTTCCAGCCTCACAAATCGGTGTGGAAAGATGCCACATTTCCCCCTCAGCTCCCCTTCCAGCCAGCCATCCTCCAGAACGCCTAAGATCCGAATCCTGTCACCCACATCAAAATCCAGTTCCTTGGACTCCAGTGCTTGGAACTGATAAAGGGCAACACCGTAAGTGCTCCCTGGCTCCTCCTCCTCCTTGGGGGGCACTTCCACTGTCCCATTGGAGTCACAAGTCTCTGTGGGTTCTGGATCCACTGAGGTTCCTGATGCTTGCAGAGGAGTAAGCAGTTCCACAAAACCCTCTGGGAAGATGCCCCTATGGCCTCTGAGCTCACCTTCGAACCATCCAGGCTCTGGGATGCCAACAATGTTGATTACATCCCCTTCCCTGAAGTCCAGCTCCTCCTCTAGCTGAGCAGATAGGTCCATTAGGGCCCGGGCTTGGCCCAGTGAGTAGGCAGGCATCTCCAGGAGAGTGCTCTGGGACAGCTGACGAGTCTGAACTGAAAGGCACAACTCCCGCACACATGATGAAGGGAAAAAGCCTTTGGAACCCCAGCTGCTTCGGCCCTGGAGCCAGCTGGAGGCTAGGGACCCCCCCAGGATCACCAGGTCTCCTGCAGGGAAAGAGACAAACCAGTTTAAAATTGCCCTCATGATTGCTTCCCACCTCTTATTCCTGCCTCCCTATGTCCCTCCTTTATGTGCATGAGGTCTGGCACTCTGCACAGTGTAGTGCATGCTGGGGATGCACAAGAGAACAGAGCAGGGGTAAGGCATGAAGAATTGGCAGCCTCCTGCACATGAGTCTAAGATACACAGTTCTGGCTGCCAAACCATGAAGGGCCACCAAAGCTTTGACTTCTCCCTCAAATGCAAGTATAAGATTTGGAGACTAGAAGGCAGTTAAAAGGCAGCTGCAAGTTTACCATGATCAGACAACTCTGATTTTTGGAGTTTCAAGAGTAATGACAGATCATGAAAAACTGGTACCAGAGTAGCAGAAGCCCAAAGGTCCATGGTGGATTTGATATGAACCATGTCATAAAGCTACTAGGAAATTCCTCTCTCTCTCCTGTCACTCTAGGCAGGATACTGTGACAGCGTTCATGCTTCTGGAAGGCCACGTGAGGGCTATGAGGTGCCAAGCAAAAGAAGGGAATGTTTATTACCTCTCTGCAATGACAAGCTCCCTGGCTCTTGAGATGTGAAGTCACTGGTACAAACGAACAGTTTCTCTCCCTGGTTCAAAGGGGGAATATCCACAGGTTCCACAAAGCTGCTTGGAAACTGCCCTAAAATGAAAAGCAGTTGTCAGCAATGAGTCCTTCCTGTAACCCACCACCACTCCCTTCACCCTCCTTCCAGGCTTTGGCATCTATTAATCTCTTACTGAAGGAAAATACGCAGCTACCCAGGGCGCCTCAGTAGCATGGTGGAAAAGGAACAAGCTTGGGAGCTGGGAATTCCTGAGGTTTTAAATGCTTAAGAGCTAACAGAAAACAAAAAGCTCTGCGCCCTGGCTCACTCCAGGCAACCAACAGTGTGTGGTCATTACTCAGACTGTGCCACCAGCATGGAGTTTCTGGGAACAGACATACTAGATTTTCTCTGCTTTCATTATTTGCTTAGCAGCTCATAGCTTGATGTGGACTGAGATCCAGTAGCACTGGATAACAATCCACTGGGCACATTCACTTGGTGCTCCTCATTCTGTAAGGCTTGGCTCCTGTAGGGCCTCAGCACGGAAGTCAGGCCACTACACTCAGGATAACCATGTCTACGAGTCACAGGCTCTGTCACAGCTTCAGCAGCACTGAGGCTCTAGGGACCTTCCTTACTTTATCACCACTGTGCACCTATTTCACCATGGCACGCATTGCTGGATGCCCAGCTATTCTGAACAGGCCATAGCCAGACAGGGCAGCACACACTTGCTGGCCATCACAAGATACCACCCAGCTACTAATCTCAGTGCTGGGAGCACAGGATGCGGCAGAGACCACTGCAAAGGCTACTAAAAATGTCATTCCTGTCTTTTATGATTTGTGGCAAGAGGATTTGATGCAGTATGGGCTAGGAGCGCTTCCAGCATTCACACCTGATGCTCCAATATAGCATCCAGGCTCTCCAATAAAACCTGGAGACACCATATCCTAGACACCTAAAACTCTGCACTAGGCTTAGACAATTCAGCATCTGTTATCATTAACCTAAGGTGCAACCAGCAGCCCACAGGCTACTAGGCTTAATGGCTTTCTTCACAGTTTTAACCAACTCTACCTCTTTTTCCATGTCTTAAGTTTCCTGCTCGGTGTATGGAAACAACCTAATGCTGTTTGAAAGGAAGTCATGGAGCTACATTAAGTATTCCCCAGAGTACTGAGTATCATTATTGGTAGGCTGCAGCACCTCCACAGCTACTCTCAATAGCACTTTTTTCAATTCCCTACAACTTTAGCTTAGAAAACTGGGCAGAAAACTACAACAGCTGTTCCAAGGGAAAGCAGGAATGCAAGTGGGTTTTGAGTTAAAGGTCACTAAAAACCACTTGGTTTGACTTCAGTGTGTTTCCTTATCTTTGAGCTACGACACACATCTGTTTATTATTCCTTAATAGCTTCATCTTCTTGAGAACAAGCGCATGAGTTATGCTGGGAGACAAAAGTAGAAGTAGATACTGGTGATTTCTGCAGAAGTAATTTGTGCCCAGTGACTTCAGCAACAGCAGGATCAGGCATGTGTCATTCAATGCCATTTATCAGCTACATGGAGCATAGGAAATAAGTCCTCCTCTCCGCCTTTGCTCCTGTTCATCTTTGTTTCAGCCAGGAGACAGCTCACAGTTGTTAGCAGAGCCCAGACTGCTGCTGCAATAGCAGCCCCATCTCCATGACCGAGGATGAAACTCCAGCCCCACCTCATGCTGAAGACAAAGTCAGACTTACGCTTTGAAGTGGCCTGGTTTCCATCTCCCTGAGAGCTCATACATCCTCTCAACATCAGTATTAAGATGAGAAAGAGCTGCTTAGACGGAAGACCATGAGACTCTAAGTGTTTCACTGAGAGCCTTTTGCTGCTTCTGAAGTTTCCCACGCCCCTCCAAAAGTTTAAGATTTGCACACTACTTCAAGCCCAGCTAATGATGTCAGCTTGTGCAGGAAAACGCTTTAAAGCTGAAAGGAGGAAGCGGAGCTGACTCAGAGAGCTTGGAGGGGCACACGCACTCTGTCACTGTGTCTCTCACTGACTTGACCTGACGAGGTCACTTGGATGTGGATGCATTTCCACTCTCAGTGTATCTGTTTCCTCTCTCCCCTTCCACTGTCACAGCAGGTCAGTGCATAAACTAGCCAGGAAATGGGCTGTCTCACAACAAAGGACGGAGCAACTACTCTTGTGAAGCTCTCATCTCCTTGAGAACTGACCCTCCACTAATCTTTCTCAAAAAAAAACCCGAGCTGTCCCAACAGTTATGCAAAGCTGGCAGGAGACCAGTGATGGACAACCTGCACCCTAAGTCTCATGGAAGATTCAGTATATTCAATTTGGTCCTGCACAGTACTGGCCAAGGGAAGATGTGCTCACAGAGTGGACATTCAGCTGGTGCACCTGTAGATCTAGGCGCCGCATTTCCAGCTCTTACCTGTGACACCTTCCTTCTTGCCAAGGAGCCAGAACTCATCCACCACGGCCAGCACCTCGATGACATCTCCCACAAAGAGGGGCAGCTCTTCAGAGACGCTGGGACAGAAATCAAAGACTGCTCGTACCACGGAACCAGCCTCCATTGCACAGGGTCTGAAGATGGATCAGTACCTAAGGCTGAGACACAGCAGGAAGTTTGATAGCAGCCAGAAGCACATGAAATTATCACATATAAATTCAGAAAGTAAACCCCTTCCTGACCAAAAGAGGCAGGAACAGTGCGAGGGGGTCCTGTCCTGAGCTCCCTGAAACCTCTTGTCACATAAAGGATGCTGCAGGAGCAGAGGGTCTCAAGCAATGCCCCCATGGTCTATCCTGCCTTGTCCAGCCCTTTGGCTGTCTCTGTGGGGACATGTGTTTGTGCTACAGCGGAGGGAGAAGCAACAAGAAAATTGGAAGTCAATTCCCGTCAGGAAGGAAGCAAGAGAAGGAGAGGAAGCTCAGCACTTCCTTGACATGCAGTGCAGGGCTCTGAGCCTGCCAGTGCGGGTAGGCAGGCAGCACAATTCACTTGCACACTCCCTCCAGACATGTTCTGGTGGGATGGGCAGAGGTGTCCCCCTCCCCATGCCACTGCTCAGGGCCACAAGAACTGCATGCTGGAGCAGCGTCGCACTTCTGTCCAGCAAGAGAAGATGCACAAAATTCACTCAGGCAAGCTCACCCCACCATCCTCTTCCCCACTGGTGAACTCCTCCCACCCCTGCCTGGGCTCACCCAGCCTGGACATCCTCAGACTTGCTCCAAAATGCCCCTTCTCCTTTCTATGTACCAGGCTCAGCCATCCTCTGGGAGGCCTCAGTAGGGCTCTTGGCAGAAGCCAGGCTGAGATAAGGGTGCAAACCCTGCCCAGACATAAATTCCCTCTGGCAGGGAGAAGGTAGGCAAAAATGTCCTCATCAAGGCCTATGTCCTGGATTCCCCCTTCCTTTGGAAGCGGCTACTAAGCCAGGTCACTTTTCTGTATCGTCTTTGCTTTGAACCAAGCAGTCTCATCATCAGTGCAATACAACACACCAAGGCAACAGCAGTCCTGCAGCTACAGTTGCTCCTTCCCCTTCCCGGACCACTTGGAAGAGGAACTAAAAGGTGCAGCTGTCCAAGGCAGCCAGGAACCCTAAGATTATTCCTCAGCATCTGCACCTAAGTCCAGTGCTTCCCACTACAATCACACTTGGAGCACAGCACTGTCAAACACCCCTCCGAGGCGTTTTAAGAGCCCTGCCCTCTGCAATGCCAGGACATCACATCCTCCCCACCAGTCCCCCTGACACATCTCAGAGTGTCCTCCCACATCACAGAGTCCCTGCTCCATCCAGTCAGACACAACTTCCCTTCACTGGACTCAATCTTCTCCCCTCCCAAAGCACCTTTACCTGCACGGTGAACACTCACCACCCTCCAAGTGCCGACCAGCCGGTAACCCACGTACTCAGCATGGCTTGTCGAACTGTCCTGCCTAGCTAACAGCAGTAAGAGCATGGTGACAACAGATGCCATCACCCACAGTGAGCACACAGGGCCCTCAGAGCCCCATTTCTCCATACAGCCACGCAAAACCCACCTGAGCCCTCAGAGTTGGGAAGAGGGGAAGCTAACAGAGAGGAGAAAAACACCCCAGCTAGTGAGGGGCAGCCAGCCTCCAGCGCGAGTGCCAGTGAGGGATCCAGCCAGGGAAAGGCTTTCTGCTGACAGGACCACTCTGTTTATCCAGTCCGACTCACCTCCTGGGAACAAAGCGGGTTTGTACTCGGCAGGAACAGCTTCCTCAGCACGTCCCTCCCCACCCCCAGCAGTACCCCTGCTGCCGCCAGCACGCTTGGCTCAGCCACCCTCACCTCGGCCGGCCGGCTCTCACTCCTATTGCTCTCCATTGCCTTCCCCATAGAATGTGGGCTCCCTGGGGCACAGGCTGTCCCTTTGTCACCATCATTGTGCTGGCTGCACAAAGAGCCCAATATCCAGCCGCTGACGGTACTTTGCCACCAAAAAGAGATGAATGGACTGGAGTGAATCAGCAGCACAAAGAGCTGCAGTTCAGGGTAGCAGGAACCTACTGAGGCAGCAGGAGTAACAGTATTAAAAACATGACCATGTGGAGCAGGAAAAAAGTTGGAAGAGCCATCAATTAGCTTGGAAATACTAAAGACAAGGGAGGATCCCTGTGCTGCTTGAGGTGGGGTGTCTGGGACATGATGCTGCATGCTCTGACCAGAATGGGCAAGCAGCAGTGACAGGCGCAGCAGTAGCAGCCCCTTGCAGGCACCGGGGGTTGTTCTCCACCCTGCAGACTGGCTGCTAACATTGCTCAGGTCCTAGGAATCCTTGCCATATTCTGAACATGCAAACGTCACAGCTGCACTGGACAAAGGGCAGGAGAAAATATTACAGGCAGTATTTCTGGGTTAGTTTCTCCAGGAGTGCATGATGGCACAGCGCGATTTCTTGCATATCTTGTGTCAAAAGTGTAACATAAGAGCGGGATGAGGAGTGCCAGGATTACAGCATGCGCGTTGTAGACCAAACCTTGGCTTCACTGCAATCACTGGGGCTGAGGATTTGGCCCTCCCACTGCCCGGGGCTCAGATCCTGCCCATGAAAACAGCAGTGTCACTTCCTTAACTCACCTGGAGCTCTGGGGACTCGTTATCAAAATGTGCAAGATTTTCCAATGAGACAAGATGAAGAAGGGCAGGCAGGATTGCAATTGTTCCACCATGTATATATTAGTTGCGGTTACAATGAAACACGGGCACTACCATATTCATGTGAAAAGCATTCCCTGAGAGCCAGCCAGGTAAGAAAATGTAAAGTTACTTCTGAAACTGCCAAAGAAGGAATCCCAACAAGCTCGTGTTCCCCCAGCAGAACCAAGAAGAGCAGGATCACTCCCTGACTCCATCAGAGCCTAGACAGCATGCCACTGTATCTGAAAGCAGTGAATCAGCCTTGTGAAGTCTGCTTGCTCCATAACATGAACTGAACACAAAATGTTATGTTTTCCAGGACCTTGGCCTTGTTTTACTCCATAGAGTGCTGCCTGCCAGGGTTTTCTCCAAATCCCCACCTAAAGAAGGAAGCCTCCCAGCATCTTCCACACTGGAAACTTACCGAGTCCAACTCTTCAGGCTTAATGGTGGACCTGAGCTTCTCCCAGATCCACCCTGATCTGGTGAAAACAAACATTCAGCAACAGCTCAGCAGGGGCTCCAGCAGGAAAAGCAGAGCGCAGGGAGAGCCGGGCTCCGCCTGCGATCCTCACTGAGTCAGGGCTCCTGACAGCTCGCCAAGCACCGTCCCCTCTCACCTCCATGCCGGGTGCTCCCCGCCTGCCAGGGGGACAGAGGGAGGGAAGGCTCCTCCGCAGCTGAGCCAGCACTAGGACTTCACGCTTGGGGAGGCCCGGCCTGCGAGCCGCCGGACTCCTGCCCCCGCCCAGCAGCGGACCCGCGTCCAAACACAGCCTCACCCTGCAAGTATGAAGCAGCAGCGCAGCCCTGAACTCGCCCCACTAAGAACGCGCTGTCGCTGCCTCGCTGCCTGGTCCTGCACAAACTAGGTAACGTGCTCCTGGCGCCCGCCTGCAGCCTGCCCGCTGCCAAGCTCCGGGCCTGACACAACAGCATTGTGCAGCAAGGCAGAGAGTGGATTCTCAGGGCATTAATCACGCCCCCCAGCATGCCTGCATGCATGCTCAGCACACATTAACATGACCTCCATGGAAGACTGCCTAGTCCACTTCACCATTAGCTCTGGAGCGTGTCTGGTCCAGTGTGGGCTGGTGAAAGCGGTGACCAGAATGAAACGACTGCTAGTAACTCTGTTACAATACTGCTTTGAGACCTTCAACAGAGACTGGATCAAGCCGCAAGTAGCCAAGAGAAGGCACTTACACACTGACAACTTCTTGTACCCCTCCTTTCTTTTCGCAGAGTGGAAATTGTGCAGGGTAAGAAGTCTCAAATAATGGACTCACCACCACCACAAATGGCCAGGCATTTGTGCAAAGTGCCATAATTTAGATGGAAGCAAACCTACTGAAAATGGTGATATAAATGTCCTTTTTTGAATCTTTTTAATGGCAAGGGTGAGCAAATAAGCCTCTGATGAGTTTCTGTACCTCAGAAACAGGAGTTCTACCTTCCCTGGTTTGCTGAAAGATGCTGAAGCAAGGATTTCAAGCACTTAAGAGATAAGGCAGAAACCTTTTTAGGCTGATTACAGAAAGTATTAGCAGCCCTTGTAAAAGGAGAGACCCTGTGGGCTTGCAGACAGCTAATCCAGTGGTATGCCCAAAGTGATGATCAGATCATGAGATAAAAAGCAGTAATGGATGAATGCCACAGAATTAGGAGCAAAACCCCCAACTTCACAGGCACTAAAACCACTTGTTTCTCAAATTCTCAGCTTCTCACCCAAGAAGCAGTGCTGTTAGAACTTGCTTGCACTGCATCTGAAAACCAAACATTTCACCAAACAGACCCAAAACATGCAGTGTGGGCTTCCACAGGCACGGCTGGTTTGCACAAGAGGGACAAGTGGATTCTTGTACGGCAAGATGCCTAAATCTCTGTAAGAACCTTAAAGCCTGCCTGAGCAGCAGACCAGGAAGGAGTCAGATTCACAGAAATGCACAAGTCTGTTGCAGAATGATTAAAGAAATTAACATTAAAAATATTAAATACTGCCAGTGATTTTTTAAAAATTGAAAAACTACATGCATTTCATCTAGGTCTTTTCATGCCTCCTTCTGCTCATTACAGCTCAATTCCTGTTCACTGAAAACACAATCCATTCCCAGAGACTGAGATACACCCTCCAGCTGCTGGCTTCAACAGGACACCTACTGCAGCTCTCACTATGCTCTAGGCCACAGAATCAGTACCTAACATGCAGTGGGAGGAAACCAGGAGTGATGCTTGGCTTCTTACACCATTGTGTCAAGATCAGAAGCTTACTAACTACATGCCAAGGCATTTCTACCCTTTTCCTCTGCTCTTCCCCATGGTCTCCAACAGCCCTCCTTCCCTCCTCCTTTCCTCACTGAACCTGCACAGCCTGCACAGTCCTCATCCACACTTCGAGGGTAGGACATTGCCTGCCCACCAGCATGCCCTGGCTGCTCACACCAGCCTTCAGAGTCACTGCCACTCACAGTCACTCCCCCTGTTCAGAGCAGAACATGTTGCTGTGTAAGTACCCAGAGGTCCTTGCTTGCCTGCAGATTCCTGGGTGAGATACACAATACTCCGCTAAACCAGGCTGCATGGGCCATGGCTGGAGATAGTAAGACTGTGGCTCAGGCAAATTGCAGAGCTGACCCTATGAATCCAGACAGAATGGACAATGCAGCAAGCAGGGCAAAACCCCAGCTAATGGTGCGGAGGACAGGAGCCTGCTCCCACTGGGGAAATGCTGACTGCTGCAGCCTCTCCTTAAGATGTTCTGCTTGTCTCAGCAGACCCCAAAGAGCCTCCCTGCTGAGCTTCACATAGTGAAACACCAGATCTACTCTTTGGCACTCCACCTCCTAACCCCATATGGCTCCCAGAAGGAAGAGGAATCTCCTCACTTTAAAAAGAAATAGTTTCTTTTGCTTTGACTGTGACCAAAACTCATTGGAACTAATGCATTTCGGCTGGATCATCAACCAGAACCAGGATCATGAAAGACAAGGGCTGCTTAAGCAAGCTCTGGCCTCCTATCACACATGTGGCAGTTTGGGCTATTTGTCACATATTGCACACATAATTCAAACCACTACTTCTTCTCTCCAGCTGGGCCCTGGCTGTCACACTGTCCTCACCTGCTCTTCTGCAGGACATGGCCGAGGGCAGGCTGGTGGCATTTGCCTGGGGTAAGCGTAGCTTGGGGAGGAAGGAAGAGGAGCTTGTGCCGGGCTGGACAGCAAGCAAATGAAAGTCATCTGGAAAATAGGGCGCAGCATCAATTTTTAATGCAAAACAGAATACCTTGCCACAACATGTGAGCAACGAGACCGTGATGGATATTTAATCTCTGGCACTGGGGACCCAAGCACGCAAAGGCCACAACACCAGGTCAGGAGACAGAGTTTCCCAAATTCTGTATGGACTGGCTGCACGCACCTTACAGAGCCTGCTACCAAGTCCTGTCTTCCACCCAAGGCAAATGGTTGTCTCTCTTGCCACTTTTTCAGACAGGCTAAAACAACACAACCAACACAATAAGGAACAGACAAAACCCCAAGAACACTTCTGCTGTGTGTACCCCTGGCTAGGCTGCAGGGGGTAAGTAGTATACAATTACAAAACTAGTCATTACACCTTCAGTATATATCCAAAACAGGCTGAACTGGGGCTACAAGGACATTCCTTAACACTGGAACACTTGACTTTGCACCTTGAACAACAATTTTCAAGATAGCTTTTGGACAGAATCCCATTACAATGCTTTGGTTGCTGCGCAGGTAATCCAGAAATCTGGAAATTACTTAAGTTTGACTTGGAAGCTCTGCTCTTCTTTCCTGTTCTGCTCTGCTTTTTATCTACAAAGAACCTAAATCCCCAGTAAGGATTTTGCTGATACCTCTTCCTTTCAGATCCCCAAGGTGCTCCTGAGAAAGCAGCAAATTTTATACCTAACAGAAAGGTTCTAAAAATAAGACAAAGCAAAAGCTGTGTCACTCAGAAGTGGGGTTGAGCAATCCTTAGAACATGATTAGAATACTTTTGCTGGAGGTCAAGGGGAAATTGCAGTTAAGGTAGTGAAGTACTAAGATAAGAACAACTCAGGCTGTCTCACCCAAGCTCACATCACCACCATCACAAAGTCCTTCTGAACAATCACCCACTGCAGAGATGTCTCAACTGCACGCAGAACCCTGACACGTCACACAGCCGTGCTTCTTGTGACAGCTACCAGAGCCAGTGCTCTGCAGGGCTCTGAGTATCACTCCTTTCCTCTCTCCTACTGCTCAGTTCCTCCTGTCCCCTTTGTTACCCTCCTGTCCCCTCCATGTTCACATCTCTCTAAAATGGCTACATGTTCATATTAGTTTCTAATACTAATGCTAAGCAGAGCAGCTGGAGGGAGAACTGAAACCTTTGGCCTTGGCAGAGCAGAGAATTTCAAGAACAGAACGGTAGAAGCCAGCTCAGAGATGTGAGCATTATGAGTGTTAGGGAGGGCCTTGCAAACAAGCAGGACACATTTAGACACAATGCCCAGCACGACTTGCAGCCAGAGGAGTGAGTCAAGATGAGGGGGATGATGGTGACGTCTCATAGCATGCCAGAGACTGTATTTGGCAAAGCATCTGCAAAACTGCAAATTTTGTATCTACAAACTCTTTCAAGCCTTTTGCAGAGGAAAAGATAGGATTGCAAGGGAAGCAAAGGAGAGAATGGCAGAGACAAGGGGAGAGAGCCTTCTCGGAACAGAAAGTTATAGAAACATGACAAACTTCAAAACAGATGTTAAAGTTTATGACATAACTAGAGGCTTTCTAGGTACTACAGCAAGGAGAATGAGATGTGATAGGACGGAGGTGTGGGGAGTACTTCAGATGGCAGCAGAGCTGTTTGAACCCCCCTGAGGCCAAATTGCATCAGGGATGGGGTCAGCACAGGAACAGCTGCAGCTTCTCAGGTGGTGCTGAGGGGGAGCCAAGCCTACATCCCTTGGCAAGGCCTCTGGAGGTGGCACCTCCAGTTCATCGCTCTTAAAGTACAAGGCGACAGTGTCAGACTGCCAGCAATGCAGAGGGATTTTCATTTGCTATGGTAAGAAACGTGGAACTCTCCTGATTTTCTCTTCCCAGGCTGGTACAAACAGAGCGGATCTCTCAGAGGAGCACCTGAGGAAGGCACAGCACTGCAGCGTGGAGCTTCTGCCCTATGTGCAACCACCTGTGCCACCCTTCACCAGTGCTACTGCTCCAGGCTCACGGTACCAGACCACTCCAGACCCAGACGTCCACATTTTCAACAGGGCCAAGTGCTCCCCTGCAACCAGCTGTCCATTCAATGTCAGCCACCACCAGCTGCATGCCTGCGTGCTGGGTGATCACCCCCGGTTACCACTGCTCGCACAGACCAAAAGCCAAAGGGACGCAATGTGGGGAGTAGACAGGCAGCTCTCACTGTACCCCACAGCTGCTCCTTGCTGTGCCTGAAGTGCTCATAGGCGAGCATGGGCACCATGGCGCAGAGCCAGGGTGTACAGCGAGCACCCAGCCGGGCTCGAGTGCCGCACGCTGCCGCAGCCCAGCTGGTGGCACGAGAGGAGCGCACCCACCCCAGCTAGCAGCACCCAGCCAGGGGCACCAGCCACCCGAGGGGCGGCCAGCATGGCCCAGGGCAGCCCCAAGGGCAGGCAGGACCTCGGCCTCGGCGGGGCGGCGCAGGGCAGAGGGTGACGGTATGGGATGAGAGAGCAGGAGGCGCCGGGCGGGCCGGCAGGCGGCGGGCTGAGACGGGAGCAGAGGCGGAGGCCGAGTCGCGGCGTGGGGACGGCGGAGGCGCAGGCCAGGCGGCCGAGGGGGCTCGCACGGCAGAGGGAGGCGGCCGGCTGACCGGCTGACAAGGCAGCGGCGAGGCCGGGCGGCAGCGGGCTGTGAGCGCCCGGCTCCCCCCAGCCACTCCGGCGGGTCCCTACCTTCTCCCGGCCCGCTCCGGGCGCCGCGGCCGCTCCGGCCCTGCGGGTCCCGCTCCCGCCTCCTCCCCCCCACGGGCGCCCAGCCCCGCCCGGGCCCCGGCCGGCCCGGCCCCCAGCGCCTGCCTGGCCTCGCAGGGCTCCGCCCGGCGGGCCCGCCCCGCCACCCTGCTGCCTCCGCACGGCCCGGTCAGACGGGTGCGGCGTGGCGTCGCTGGGAGCTGTTCAACGAGGCCGGACCCGCAGCCTGGGGGACTCCGGGGCCGGGTGTGGCATGAGGACATCCCTGTTGGTCCCACGGTGCGAGGCAGTCGCCCCAGCGGACCACGGGGACACCCCGACGTTGGACATGCTGCCCAGCGTAGGGTGCAGCCACCACGGTAGCCAGCAGGCCGGGCACAGCACCCATGGTAGAGTGCTGGCAGAGCACCCAGGAGTCTGGTGTGGAGCAAGACAGGCAGCCGCCTCTTCCGCATCTGCCTGACAAAGCGAGGCTGCCTCGCAGACACGAGCAGCGCCGGGGCTCTCCTTTCCTGCTGTAGCCTTCTCCTGGGTGTTTCTCGCTGCCTCGTGGGCTTCAGCTTTGGCAGCAGCTGACAAGTGGGTCTGTGCTGTCCATCTCGTGCAGTCTCAGTGTTTCTGCTAGGAGCTGGCTTGGCTGCTTAGATACACCGTAAGATCATGCCAGAGCACCAAAATGGGGAAAACCAAATAGCTCTCGACAGAAAGCCATGGAAGGGAGGGCCACTTTGTGCATCACACTCCGGTTGGGCACACCAAGTGCAATATGTCCTGCACTAGTTTTCCTGGCAGGGCCAAAAAAAGCATCTATGCCCCAGGGGGATAACCATGCCTCAGCAGCACCCTGTAAAGCCTGGAGTCTCTCAGCCCCCATAGCAGTTACCACTGTTTGGCACTTGTTAGTGCATTTAGCTACACTTCTCCATGGCAACCAGGCAGATCCCAGCTTGGCTCGCCACCAGCCACAAGCAGGGTATGCAGGGTGCGTCGCACGCACTGCCGTGAGTCGTGTCGGTACATGCACAGGCTGGGCGCTAATTCCCCACCTGCTCTCCTGAGGCAGGGACCCACTGTGCTGTCGCGGCTTGATGCTGTTGGCAGAGTGCCTGAAATTGCACAGGGAGCTGGGTGCTCTCTTCCCCACAGGTATGAATGTGTGCGGTTTGCTGGAGCTGAAGAATGGACACCAGCCCCTGCCACAGGGCTCTAGATGTTGTCCTCTCATGCTAAATTTGTGCTGTTTTTGACTGCTGAGACAGGTTTTGACTGGGTTTTTTTTGTCATGCCAGTCCCTCCTGCAGCCTTTCAGGTCACTGCCATGCCCAGTTCTCCTCTGCTGACATCCCAATCAGAGCTGTCTCACTCTTCTTCGAGTTCAGCTACTTGCGTTTTCCCTTTTTCCTGCCTCCTCCATGCCAGCCACAGAAAGCAGCATGCATTGCATGCACAGAGCCTCATCCGCCCTCCACAGTGGGGTTTCTGCTCATACCCAGATACTCACAGGTGTGCTTGTAAGAGTTTTGGTTCATTCTTCTGGGCCTGGTTCCAGTTTGTTTACATGTTTCTCCAGTGTCTGCATACAGATCTGGTCCCCTCATCTCAGAAAAGTTAAAAGAGAATGGAAGAAGGTTTGGAGGCAGGCAATTATAGATGCTTAGAGGTGTGGGAACAGACTGTACAGTGAACAAGTGTGTAGGCTGGGACTCTTCAGCTTGGAAGAAGGACATAGGGTGGAGAAAGAGATCTACAAAATCATGAGTGGCCCAGAGAGGATGGGGAGGATCGGCTGTTTGCTGTGTCTTCTGACACAACCCCGTCAACTGCTTTTGCCTTGACTGGAGTCTCAAAAGAACATGAAACCACTGAGCTGCAGATGTTACATTCAAAGGTTTAGTTCTGGTATGCTTCTTGCAACATGGGGGGCTAAGTTCATGGCAAGCCTGCCAGAGTCGTGCTTAGAGAGTTGTGCTTAAGCGAGTGCTGCCTCAAGAAACATTCTGTAATCATGTTTTCACATGGAGAGCTTGGTCATGGCCAAGTGGAGCTTTACCAAACTGTTCAACACAGAAATATTCAGAGCTGGGAGGAGAATGAGCTGGACACATCCCAGCCCACAGACAGAAAGTCAGTCCTCCAGGAGGTTGTATTTCACAGGAACCCTCTTGTAGGGGAAAAAGCTTGTGACTGAGATTAATATTGCTGCTGCGCTGCCAGCTTCACAGCAACCTGCGAAGGTGAGTGACGTGGCCTGTTGTGCTGGCTGCCCTGTTCTAGAGAAGTGCCCTCCTCTAACTGCCCTGGAAAGTGAAGGGAATTGAGATGGTTCTGCATTTTCTAGGACCACAAGAGGGCAACATGGGAGCGCCCTGCAGCCAGCAGTCTCAGTAAGGCGACCGCTTGTGATGCTGATGGCCTGGGCAGCTCTCTGCAGGCTGAGCATCACCCTAGTCAGAGACTGCCCAGATGCATTACCCAATTGAGGGCTGCTGCCTGGGAGCCCTTTCCTTGCTTTAAGCTTCACACACATGCTCAGAGGTGAGTGGTTAGCTCAGCAGCTGAGCTAGTGCCATGGCTGGGGGCAGCAGTATCTTCCTGCATACGGGTTGGAGAGGTGGTGACAGCAAACCCTTCTGCATGCTGCATGAGTCCAGGCTGTGGGATGAAGGGTGACCTCCCTCATTCTGCCTGCACATCCACCAGGAAATCTTTTTGGATGACTGTGCACTGACACGCGGCTTCGAACAGGAGGCTCCAGGATCTGGAGTGATATTGCTGGGCTTGCCAGGGAACAAGGGGTTAATCCACACAAGATTTTGAAGGTCTTGGCCTCACCATCTTTTTTGACTTCCATCACAAAAAGATAGAAAACTACAGAATCTGAATTCTCATGTGATTATGGAACTGGCCATTGTCTCCTGCACACACTGGCTTCTGCAGATCAAAATCCTAACAGCCAAGGTTAAGTGCATGACCACTCCTGGTACTTTTTTGCAATAGCCTGTATAAATACTATGTGAGGGACAGTTTGCTCTGCTTTTCCAATAGCAGACATGACAGAGAAACAGCTTCTGTTAGCAGCCAGAGCTACAAGAGTGTGTGTGCTGCTAGGGCTGAAAATGCCACTTGCATCTTGTAGCAGACACAGAGGAGGTGGTGATGGTGAGGGATGAAGTGCAGAGTATTACGTATTCGGTAGGGTGGTAGAGGCTGCTCACAAGAGATGAAGAGATGTTTGCAAAAGAGGAGGAGCAAGGGGGATGCCTATGTGATACTTTTTGCACAGGCTCGAGACACAGAAAGAGACAGTGCAATGGAGGCCTGTGTGGGGTTGATGAGGATAACCAGCCAAGTACACGGGACACGGGTGGGACTGTTTATCCCTCTGGTGTTATTTCCTATGAAGAATGCTAGAAAGGTTTTACCTGATTAAGGTATTTTTACCATGGAAATAATCAGCTTCATTGCTACTCTTGCTTCCACTTGAAACCTGCCCACACAGCCTAAGCAGCATTTTAAGGCCAAGCCTGTAGTACCCCACCTCACTAATCGTGTCTTCCCTAACCCAATTACAACTCACTGGCATCATGCATGACACTTTCCTGTTGCATATTGAGAGGGCCAAGGTTAAAGGTATTTGTCTCAAAGGAACATCAAATCACCTGTCTTGCACTTCTACTTATCACCAGTTGTCAGGCTTTACCTAGCTGCTCCTGTGCTCAGACTAACAGTATGTGTTGCCTACAGCAGACCCTTTAGCAAACTATCTGGTTTGGGTCTGAAGACATAAGATGGGATAATCCTTGGCTTTTGCCAGCATTTCAGCCTGACTACAAATAATCCAAACCAGCTACCAGAAAGTCCCATCTGCACATCAAGATAAGTATCAGCCAGGAGATGACCTTTGTCCACTACCTCCCAGTGATGCATTTATATGAGTGGCATTGCCAACCAGTGATAGCTGTGCTACGTGTGGGACAAACTGTGTTCAGAGCTGGTCACATCACTGACTGCTTTAAAACTGGCCTCCCCCTAACTTTAGGGTCTATAGGCCGCAAATATCATTACCTGAGGGAGAAGCGTGGCACTGGCACCCAGAAGGCTAGCTAGTGCCAGGATTCACATGCCCAGCTTGAGTGCAGCAAAGACCAGGGCCTGGATTCATTTTCTCTGGTATACACTAGAGTTTGGGCATCTCACATGGGCTGTAGCAACTAAGTCCAGGGGTGAAGGGAGCAGAGCTCTCTGAAATGGAGTGAGTGCTGGAAAAGAGCTCAGCAGCTACACACTGCCCAGGGAACTGCAGCGCAGGCACATTTAGTTGTGAATGACTTCACGACTTGCTCAGGGATTAAATACTTTCTTGTTTAATAACCTAATCATTTGGGCTAGTTTCATGCTGGACTGTTGGAAAAGTTCACTGGCTGGAGTCATCAGCCAGGTCTCGTATAAACGGCTTCCCCAGCTCACAGCCAAGTGGGCTGTCCTCATCTTCGGGTCCCCCAGCGGGTGGCTCTTGGCACTACCTTCTTGTGAAGGGCTTTGTTGTTCATGCGTGTTCCTGAGTTTTTACGCTGTGAGGGCTTCCTCACCACATCTTGTTTGAGCTGGAAATGTACCTGGAGAGAGAACAAAACTAACTGTGTTACACCGTGTGTGTGCTCTGCTGGCTCAGGGCTCTGCAGGACCTGCCTCTGCCGCTAGCCTTCGAAGCTGACTTCTGCGCCAAGATAAGCAATAAGAGGCCTCAAACAGTGTTATGATAGAATGGGAACTCAGTTCTTAAATCAGCTGGAAACTTTCCCCCCCCCCCCCATGGAAAATGTACTAACAATCAGCTACATTTCTTATGCAGAGAGATGCTCCTGTGGCAATGCGATGTCATAGGATTGTTTGAAAGATGAGCTGTGAAAGGCAAGAGACTGAGCTATGCTCTTTCTTCATCTTTTCTCACCAGAGAGTAGAGAAATAGCATTGCTGTGAATATTTAATAGACAGGATGGTTTAGCCCTTTCTCAGTTGCATCTCGTTAGCTGAATCCTGCTTAATCAGTCTTTCAGCAACCAGTGCTTCCAGTAGACCCAAGCAAAAAAATTCCAGGAAAGAAGCCTCCATCCATTACAGGCATGCAAGCAGGTACAGGTAGGAGAAGGAGACAAGGAGCATGCAGGACACAGCATGAGATAAATGCAGAATGGGGAGGCCACACAGAAAGGTGAAACTGGATGGGGCTGTGTGGGCTTCCTGAGGGAGGAATGGGGTGAACAGGGGGGAGGGAAGGTGCTGCAGGGACAGAAGGAAATGGGGACAAGCAGGCTGCTATGAGGGGAGATCTGCAAAAATTAGACCATCAGAGGACAAACCAGTCTCCTACAGTAACATGATAAAAAGAAAATCCGTTTAAAAAGGAAAGCCAAAGAGCTGGGTGCGTAACCGAGCAAAACAAAGGCTAGGACTAGGCTTGACAGCTCTCTATAAATACATCAGGGAATAAATACCAGGGAAAAAGAGGAACTATTTAAAGCACAACATTGGCATAAGAACAAATAGGGATAAACTGACCATAAATAAATTTAAGATGAAAATTAGAAGGTTTCTAGTCCTGAGAAAAGGGCAGCCCTGGAAGAACTTCAGAGGCTGGGTAGGGTTGGATGAAGAGACGGAGGGTGGGAGAACCACCACAGTGTATTCACGGCAGAGCCTGACCAGTGTACATGCAGTGAAGCAAAAGATGTGCCAGCATGACGCAGCCGTGGCGTTCTTGTTGGCCCTTACAGAAGGCTGCATCCATGGTGCCACCACATTCACAAGGCAACAGCAGGGGCAGGAATCACCATCCACTGTTTTAATAACCAATTTCTAGTTGTCCAATCGGCCCTCAGAAAGGCACTTTAGGGGCCACATGATGTTAAGAGCGCTTCTCCCAGAGGTGCTTGGCTGTTCTTTCTTTGCACCAGGTTCCTACCTGTCTTGGTTGCTCTTGACAGAAAGAAAGGCAGATTTCAGCCTCTTGCTACCAGTCTGGTAATGTGTTTTGTCCCAGGCAGGATGGAGATGACAGCAGACTACTGAAACCCACAGAGCCAGAGGGATAGCAAAGCCTCACGGAACAGATGCCGTCCCCACATCATCATGTCCTGAAGAATGCAGAGGATGGAGAACAGCTGAAGAGCTCCAGACAGCCAGAGGCTCTTCCCAGGGCCAAGAGGCAAAGGGACACAGGAGCTGGCACAGCAGCTCAGTGCAGGCTGTGAACCCTCAGTAATGAACTGAGAGGGCATTACTGCCTTCACCCTGTCCCTCTCGGTGAGCTGTGGAGAACCCTGTGTTGGCCAAATACACCCTGTAGCCACTGGAAATGCTCTTCATCCCATTGCCTTTCTCTACTGCTGCTACATTTCTTTCTCCCTGCGGTGAAGACATTTTGGGATACCCTTGTGACTATGCAGCCTGACTCACCAATGAAGGTGCAGCTGGGCCCACGGTTGTTGTGATTGTCTGGGGCTGGTACCCCTCTGCAGAGGCTGTGACAGTGTAAGTGCCAGGCAGCAGCAGCCGGAAATAATCCCCCATATTACCTGCAACACAAGATGGGAAGAGAAAGCACTCAAGATGCACAAGGAGCCGTGCAAAAGGTAGTCCAGTAGGTCTTGCCAAGTGTACTTTCTTGAGGGTGTGCAGCCTTCAAAACCCAGGGAACTTTTTGCCTTACTTCTGAATCTGCTGGCTACTGCAAGGCTGGATTCACATTGGTAGACTGCAAGTGATGTCTCGTTAACGCCAAGGAGTAGAGTTCAGTCTACATGTAAAAACCAAATGAAAGGGGACAATACAGCAATACTGGCCATGTCTGTGCAGGGAGGCTACTTATCTGAAGGCTCACCAGTCAGATGACAGCAGACCTAAGAACAATCACAGCTTCAGTCTTGACATAACACGATCTCTAATACCTGTCATATACATTTTTGCCTCATTTGGATTATCAGCAGAGTTTTAATTGCTCATCAGCTCAGCTGCTACCTGATTCTCCCTGCATAAGGACCTCCTAGGAGCACTTTGACAGGCTGTGTACTGGTGTGGTTAGGGACAGGAGACAGTCAACAGTCAACAGTGAGGCAGCAGCACATTATGGATTACTTTGACAATTTGAGTATGTTCCCATCTATGGAACTGGATGGGTTTTGGAAATTTGAGTAATCATAACAGGCAGCTTGTGTTATTTTGGCTTAGGTGGGGCTAACTGGTAGGACTGAGACACAAGTCAGGGGCTTCCAAGGGAAAACAGGGAAGGTGGCTGGTGGGTCAAAGGGAATGATTTTCTTCCTCTGTTCAGTCCCAGGGGGGCTGCACCTG
>WYDI02030350.1:0-11852 GCA_009867235.2 Psittacus erithacus
GAACAGGCTGCCCAGGGCAGTGCTGGAGTCACCATCCCTGCAAGTGTTCACACACTGTGTAGATGAGGCCCTCAGTGCCATGGGTTAGTGGTGGGTTTGGCAGTGCTGGGGTAAATGTTGGACTTTATGATCTTAAAGGTCTTTTCCTACCTGGTTGATTTTATGAGCCTTTAATCCTACCTGAATGAAACACGAGGCTGGCTGGCAGCAAGCAGAGCTGGGAACAGTATTCCTTATCCTTACATGAAACCACTAGATGAGCTTTATTTTACTCACTTGATGCCTTACTTTAGCCAGACTCTTTTATTATTAATAAAATAGCTACTATTAATTTTTCTTCCTCTCTCATTATCTGTATGCCTGTTGCAACCTCTCTGCCACGGGAACTGATAGAAGTGCTGTGTGCTGTTCCTGCCTCCTCTACTTCTAAATGACTTTTTTGAAGTCTGGGAGCAAAGTTATGGTGTGTTTGAAGCTCCACACAAAGCTTCCAGGTGTCAAGGGATTTAAGGATTTGAACATAGATGGGCTACCTTGAAGGTAATCCTTTGAATATTAAAAGCAGAAAGCCTGCCAGGCCACTTTGCATAACATGCTATATAATCTGTGGAGTAATTCCAAGTGCCTGTTACCATGGCACCTCTTGGAAAAGCTTAGCAATATTAACACAAAAACAGTGGTGGTGGGTTACAGCAAGAATCACAGCTCCGGGCTCTGGCACACAGTTGCTGTACCTTGGCTGACAGTGTGGCTGTGATTGTTCTCTTACTCCACCACAAAAGCATGTTAAAAATCGTCTTAACCCTCTTTCACTGGGGTTTTAATCTGAAGTTGACTCGTGGCTAAAGTCCAGACCTGCTTAATTGGAAGTTACAGTGGTCCATCAAACCCTAGTGACTTGGTTGTGTCTCTTCTTGTCTGTGAATTTGTGTTGGAGCTCTCTTTGTGGATTGGGTAACTCCTGAGATGTGGGATTCAGCTGATAGACTGCTGAGGTGTTTGCTTCTGAGCTGGTCATCTTCCCTTTATTAAGAATGGAGAGAAACTGGCTCCTCTGGATATGCTATATCCCATTCCAAAGTAAATCTCTAAAATAGGCCAGCTGAAATGTATCCTAAACCTCAATTTTCCAGCCCTTTATAAAAAGGAAATCTTGAATCATTTGCTTTGTTAGTGTAGGCAACCATATTACAGACATTTCCACAGCTCAGTAAACCAGATGGAGGCTTTTAGTGTAATTTGGGATGCTCAAGGGACCTAAGACATCTGTGTGGGCTTGGCAGGGATGACATGGGGCTGGTAAGGAGACACATATCTCTCAAGAGTGGCAGCTGGAGACCAGGTTGCGGACAGTCTCTCAAATGGCCATAATGCTGATTGCTGGAAGCTGAGTAGGGCCTTTTGGGTGGGCTACAGCTCCAGACTGAGGCACTTACTTCAGGTAAGTGTCTATGTGTGAACTTGGTCTCTAAGCAGCCAGCATGGATCATAAGAGCTTATCACAGCTGCTCATACATAGGTATGCAGTACCACTTGAGATGTCCCACTCTTCCATCTGGCCTCCGGCTGCTGTTCCAGAGATGTGTAAATGCTGCATCATATCATCAGACACCCTTGGGTGGATCAAGTAGCAGAGGACATCCTGATGAATTGAACCCTAGTCCTAGTCAATACAGTCAGTGGATCATGGAGAGGAATCCTCACCCCAAAGCAGGTACCTGGCCATTTGAATCACTCCTCAGGGGTCACTGACTGTGTGGAATCACTTTCCATTGATTGTCAGGGAATTTAAAGGTCCAGGGCTCAGCTCAGTTGCCCAATAGACTTCCGTGGTCTCTGAGGAGCTCTAGGGTATCTGAGATATCTGCATGGGGTTGGCAAATATGATACAGAACATATGGAAGACCTGTGGCTTTTGGAACCGGCAGCTGAAGGTAACCTGAAGTGGGTAAACTACATTAAGGTGTCTCAAAAGACTTTAGATACCTATTTGTGAGCATCTGTGAAATTATAGCCACCTAAATGGAGATGGCCAAGCATCTAATGAAATCCTTCTCTTAAAGACAGATGCAATAAATCACACTCTTCTTTCCTGACTTCTGCTGGGCTGTCTTTATATGATACTCAGCCTAATGGGGAACTTGTTCTTAGTTGATGCTTTTCAGCACTGCAGTGATGGCAAGAGAAAAATAATACCATAGCAGAGACAGACCCCTAAACTTTGTGCCATACTCCTCAGTGTGGACAATGCCTTTCCAATAGGGCCTAAGCCTGTTGGTGCTCCTCAGCCATCATAAGTAAGACTCAATTAACTTCAGACCTCAGTGCGGTTATACTTGATGGTGTGTAGAATTTTTATCTGAGCAATGAGAAAGCATGAATTCATTAGGCATAGGATCATTGAGAAACCCAGCTGTTTGTACAGCTGTAAAAGATATACACTCTGTTGGTTATAAACGCCTTAGATGAACTCAGAAACAGTGCATCAACTGCTAGAGCCCAAACTTCCTTGTCTTTCATCTCGAGAGAGAGCACTTTCTGTGTACCCCTGGGGTTGCAGTAAAAACGCTGTTGTTTCCTTGGAGTGAGATTCATTTTAGCTGACTTCTGCTGGCTAAAACCCACCCAGAGCTATTCCAAATTCCCTTATGAGCACAATAGCTGGAAAACATTGATCATCCTGCTCTCAGCCTTAGTTACTTCCTTTGTGAAATGAAGGCAGAAATACTGTTGTCCCTGTGGTTTGTTCTGTGGCTTAAGAAAATAAAGTTTGTAAAAGTTTATATGACCAATAAATTGTTCCAATGGATCTTGAGAGATGTTGGAAAGAATCAGCTCTTGCCATCTCATTTGTACTCTTTTGACAAGGCAAGTCACATACCTTTGGCCAAGATATACAAAGGACAACACCCTTGGATCTGTCAGAGGTGGAGACAATACATCAAATATCTGCTTGTATGGGGTTGCAGCTCACTCTCTGTGTGGTTATCTCCTGTGAACATTTGTGGTTATTGCCCAGTCTTGATGTGCTGCCAACCTACCAACTCTCTCCTTTCTCTCAGACTCATTCAATTCTATTTAATCATTTTCCAAAGGAAGGGCTTTGATCACAGTCTGGATTCTGAAGAAGAAAGCAGCTCTTTCAGTTTGCCCTCTGCCACATGAGCTTTGTGATATTCCCCTCATCCATGGCAGCCCACCTTATGGTGCAATCACTTTGGTAAAAATCTGGACTGGTTTATAACATGTATTTACCTGCAACAGCTCACCGTAGGGAAAAAAATTGTTATTGAGTTGTGTTTGAATATTCCTAGCATTTGCCTTGATTTTGTTTGGTTTGGTGCCTCAGAAAAATCCCAGTTCCGTTTTTAAGGTTTCGATCAGTTGACTTCATTATGAATTGGAATGCAAATAATGTCACATATTTTATTTGAAATTTAGTTATTGATATAAATATTTGATTATTTAACATTTGTTTTCACCAGTTTTCAACAGATGGAGACTTACCAGGGGAGAAAAGGTGGTTGTAGAGAGTTTTAATTCTATTAGATGTATGTCCTGGAATGTGCCATCGTGCTCCAGCATGAGTTGAGGCATTGCTAAATTACGACCACTACAATCCATCCCACAGGGTAAATCAGCTGCACTGTGTCCTTCAAGAGATACTGCAGCAGCTCAGGCAGCCTGGTTCAAAACATGCTCAACATCAGAGATCCCAGTGAGAAATTAAAGTCTTCCCACCAAAAACTTAGATTACTCAGAAACTGATTTGGTTTACATCAATAATATTTTGATGGAAATTCCCTATTGCTCTCCTGAGAGGAAGGGGTATCGTGGAGCTGGAAACTGCCAATGATGTGAGCATCCCAACGATGTGGTTCAGGGCTGGCGTGGATTTCATTGCAGTTTTTCTGATTCTTCATAGTGATGCATCCAGATGTGCCAGGGCTGGTGTCAGAAGTGGAGTGTTATTCTCTGCTGAGGAGCACCATACCATTGCCCTGATAGGGCACTTTTACTGCAATTCCTAACAATGTAGAGGTTTTGTGGTGTTTTGTGGTTTTCTATTAATGAGGAGTCCTAAGTTTTGCTCTAAATAGAGGTGAATTCATTTTCACCTTTGTTTTTCTGCACATTTTAACTCCTCTTGCCTCAGCTGCCCCAACCTCCTTTAAGCAATCCAGGTTCAACTCAAAGTAAGTCTTGTATAACCCATATTGCTCGAAGGCAAAAGCGTGATGATAGCATGTGGAGAAATCTTTGTGTTCCCAGAGGAGGCCAAGGACAGATTCCAGCTCTAACTCTGCTGCCCAAATTGCTGAGACACTGAATTTCAGGTATTGTTCAAACTGGGTATAAGTGCAAAAGCAGAGGGTTTATAAATCATTAAGTATTGCTGGGGAATATCTGATGGCTTGAGTGCACACAACGTGTGGAATTGGGAAAGAAACGCTGAATGAGAAACTATTTTTATGCAGAATGGGAAGACATTGCAATACACAATAAGTCCTCGTGGATCGGGTAGTCGGCAGTTTGTAAGCAAAGCAAAAGACAAGCTATTTTGTTAACTGTGTAGAAATTCATTTTTACTTTGATAATAGCGCAATGTATTGCAAGTGTCGTGGCAGAACATTTCACTGGTAGATAAAGGAAGCTTCCTTTGCTGCCAGTCAGGTTTTTTTGCTTCTGAATGACACAGGACATTGCTTTGCTGTGTGCTGCCAGCAGGACTCTGCAATCTCAGTTTGCAAGAGATAAGATGAATTTTTGCACTACCAGGGACAAATGAGGCTCTTTCCCATAGGACAAGAATCCAGGGCTGTCTTTCCTTGTAGGACTGTCTTGTTTTCTTAATTTTTCTGAACTACCACTGCAAAAACGTTCTTGCACCACTTAACAGCAGCATATGTTGATGAATGGGAGAATCGATTTTGGCATCCTTTGCTAGTTCATCAAACCTAACAGCAGATGATGACTCTAAACACTAGAAAATAGCCTTAATATGTCAGCTGTGCAGTGATGAGTAGGAAGAGTTTTTTTCCTGATTTCAGGACAAATAGCCTGAAGAAAGAGATTTGACTGTCCTTATCACATGTTAAACATCACTGGCCAGAAAGTTCCCCAGCCCTTTTAAAGATCAATTTGTGGGAGCAAGCATAAGATAGAGCTGGAATATTTCCCAGAATTGGTTCCTGGCCATTGTGAATTTAATATTCTCTTTGTTAGAAGCTGATAAGCAGCTGGGTTTTCCAGGGTTATCAAGAAGGAGACCAACGTATGATGGTATTCTGAACCTGCTGCTATTGCCTGGAATGCTAGAGGCATCCGCATCATTTCGCTATTGCCCAGCCTCCTCTTCTATCCCCAAAGTGCTGTTAATGGTCTTCCAATGATTTCATTTCTTAATCAATGATTAAGATTTACTTATGATTTACTTATAAACAGAAATGTCTGTGGTATTTTTTTTATCACAGCTAGCTGAGTTATTAATGCCATTATCATTAGTTATATGATTCCGTGTGTCTGCAGAGTTGTGCACTTGCTGGAGCAAGCGCTAAGGAATACCCTGGCCCATCCTAAGGGCTCCGTGAAGTAACATAAGCTGTCAATAACAGTCTCCTCATATAGCTGAGTTTTTCATAACAAGACATTAAAAGCAAAGAAGTGAGTACCTTTCACAGATAATAGGTGCAAATTTTCTTACCATTCTCTTAATTTAGTACTGTGATTGATGACAAGCAAGGGACTTGTTTACTTTGGCGTGTCTTTGATTTGCAGTAGGTTCAGTGATCTTTGTCTTTGCATCAGCAATTCTTGTCCTTTAAGTTCTATGTGAGAGGTGACCTCCTTTGGCCAACGCTGCTCAAGTGCACCAAGTGCTCTTTGGATGTACCAAATGGATGAAGGTCCTCAGGGGCTCACCTCTTTCTCTGAGACATTTCAGGGTTTGGGTAGGAGGTTCCCACTTAGCTGATTAGGCGTGTTTAGGTGCTTAATGAGTTCTGCAGTTAACACCGGGGTGCCATTAGATTTTTATGTGCTGAAGAGTTTAGGGGGCCCTGGACAGCCATCAGTCTGAGTAGTGCTCTTGGATCTAGGCAATAAATTCCATCTGAATCTTGGAAACCAGTGTAGATAGTCTGAATACCATTCAGTGCTCCCAGTGCTTACTTGGATGCCAAATGGCCTGTAGTTGAGCTCTTACAGCACAATGAAAGCAGTATAATGATGAGGATCTAGGGCCATCGCTACAGCTAGCCCTGTTGCACATTGCTTGGGAACCAGGCTTACTATAGTATTACTGGAGAGCTCCTGGGCAACCTGAGGCTTAAAAAGTGACAAAAGGCAGCCATATGGGCTCCTTGAGGAGGACTGGGTGATTCAGGTCCTCCTCTACTACCAAGCGGAGGGACTGGATCTTGTCTGGCAGACATTATATGCTGAGGCCGTAGCCCTATTTCCATGCTGCGTATTATGGAGAATTTAGTTTGATTTTCCTTGTAATCTTCCTTTATGTAAAATAGGATTAATTTAGAGTGAAATGCATTTTCACACACTACACAGCAATACAGAATATATTTGTCTTATAGTGATGCACGTAACTAATTAGTAGTGCTCTGATACAGACTAAGTAGGTGCTTCCACAGCTCTTTGTAAAAAATTGCTACAAAATTTAAATTTTGGGTTGCAAAATAAGAAACTGAACTTTATGTTACATTGCTGTAAGAAAAGAAATAAAATCTGAAGTCATAACTTCAATGGATGTGATTAAGAATTACAGAATCATAGAATAACTTAGGTTGGAAGGGAGCTCTGGAGGTCGTATTGTTTGACCTCCCGCTCAGAATGGGTGCATGTAGAGCATGTAGCTCAGTTAAATCAGTCTTATTTGTGCTCCAGTTCCAGTGTTTGACCACCTTTGTGGTAAAAGAATAATCCAATATATCTAAATGGAGATTCCCATGATGCAACTTGTGCCCATCTTGTTCTCGTATCATTGTGCATTTCTTAGAAGAGTCTGTCTCTGTCTTCTCCATGCTCTTCTATTAGGTAAATGGAGATAGCATTAAGATCTGCAAGCACAGGAATAACTTTTGCTTGCTAAATTGAAAAATATTGAACTTTGCTGCCCTCAAGGCATTTTCCCTTACGTATTTAGTGCTATTAAAGAGTATCTTTGGACAGAAGCTTTCTGCTTTCTGAGGAACCTTGTATTTCTGAAGAGAACTCTTATTTAAGGAAATGTCCTCATACAAAGGGACAGGCAATTCTGCTTGTAGTCACCTACTTCTCACTTCTCATCCACAAACCAAAGCAGCTGTCATTCTGAGCTCATGAGAAGCTGATAGGAGCAGGAGATGGCTTTACCTTACCACCCACACATGAGAAGCACTACGGAGCATTGGTGACATCTTTGCCACACTAAAGCTAAAAGAAGACCTCTGCCCATAGAGGTCTTGTGAAAGAATAGGAAGCAGACAGCTGTTCCTTGTGACTGTGCCTTGTGGGACCTCGTCCACAATAGCGGTGGGAGACCCATGCCGTGCATGCCTGGAAACAGAGCCCTGGGCTTGCAGATGGCACAAGAATTAAAGAAACCTGGTTCCATACAAGCAACAGCCCTTCACTGACTACTGCAGTGGGATTACACACTGACATTCTTTTGGTGAGTAACCCTTAATGACAACTTGCTCTTCTCCGCACCTCTGTTCCAGCCCAGTGTCAGCGCCCTTTGGTGCTTCTAATGCAATCATTACGTTATGCTCTTAAACAGAACTCTTTCCCAATTAAAAAAACCCCAAATAAACACACAAACCCCCAGAAAATATTTGGGAGATTCTGACAAATCTAAAGGAGCAGATTAAAACTAGTTGCCAGTTGTACATTGCCCAGCAAACCTTGAAATAGCAAGCATGGGCCCTGTAATTGTAAGCGAACATTGATTTATAGGATTTCATTTCAGAGAGAAGTACGGCTCACTCTCTTCCAGAGAGAGAGGCTTATGGCCTGCCAGATTGAAAAACCCCCTTTAATCTCTCCTTTCTCTGATACCTAAAAGTACTGTAGCGACACGACAAGAGGTAATGATTTTAAACTAAAAGAGGGGAGATTTAGACGAGATATAAAGAAGAATTTTTTTATGATGAGGGTGGTGATTCTATGATTCTATGGCAAAACAGTGGCACATATTGCCCAGAGAGGTGGTAGATACTCCATCCCTGGCAGTGTTCAAGGCCAGGTTGGACAGGGCTTTGAGCAACCTGCTCTAGTGGAAGGTGTCCCAGCTCGTTGCAGGAGGATTGGATTAGATGAGCTGTAAAGGTCCCTTCCAACCCAAACTATTCTCTGATCCAACCTCCCCTCTCCTCCCAGAGGGGCACTACAGGATACACTGGGGTACAGAGAGCTTGCTAGGCCTTGTACTTCCCTACCAATTGAGTACAGCTGGCGCTATACATGCAAAATCACTAAAGCAGCCTTATCAGTCTTCAGTCTGAAGCAGCGTAGCTCAATTTGCGCAGCATTAGGTCTGAGGCCAGGCTTGCTTTCGATGAGCCAAGCTTTGTTCTTCCTGCTCATGTTGTGCAGCTTTATCCTCAGCCCCCTAAAAGGCGACTTGACTCATATCACCAAGCCAAGATATCAGGGTAGGGATACAATTATTTTTGTTTAAAATAGGCTCCAGACTGTAATACCCTCATTGGTTTTAAGTATGTTGTTAAATACGAGCAATGAGGTAAAAGAATGGCATATGGATTCTGAGCAGGTAAAAAAAGTGTTCCAGATATATCACTTTTATTGCTGAGCCATTTTAATTATACTGGAGATAATTCAGGAATAACTTCATGGCAGCCAGTGGAGTCATAACTAGGTAAATGGGCCAGATGAGGCCAGTGGATATAGTTTTAGCTTATTATTGTTCATGTCACTCCCAGAAACTGTTCTTTCATCCCAGTTGCTCACTAGGCAGCTTTTTCTTGTTGTAGTAAAAAGAGATTTCACTGATTCTTACACATTGTTCATTATTAGTCTTCCTCTGGAGAAGTGTAGCAATAGTGTTCTGAGTTCAGACAGAAAGAGAAGAAAATGATCAGAGTTCAAGCAAATTTCATTGTTCCCCTGGTCCATCCTCCAGGAGCTGAATTCTTCTCTGATGCATTTTCTGTGACTTTATCCAATTCATCCTCTAAATAAATCAAGCAATTGACCTACAACATTAATCTGGAAACTGATTCACAGCCCGAAGAAACTCACTGTACAGCTGAAATTTCCTCTTGTTGCTTCTGCACTATCACCAATTTCCCTGCTTCACAGGAGCATGGCAGCATAGGGTTTAATCAGTGATGGACTGGTAGGAAGTGCTTTGAGATGAGCAGGTCCCCTACAAAGCCATTAGGCTTGATGAGTCTTGAGGAGGAATGTATAAGTGCAGATCTGAGGTTAACATGCGAGCAGAATTTTCCTGTTATTTCTGCCTGGGTGTTTTGCATTGCAATTGTGTTTATACAGGGCAGCGAGGTGGTGCTGCAGCATGCAGGCAAAGAAAGCAACAACAATTCATCCAGTTTTCATAGGTCTTTTGCCTCTCAGTGAGAGATAACACCCCCACAGGCAGTGCATTGACATTATCATTTCTATAACAGCAGTGCCTCCTGGCCCCAGTAGAGATCGTGTCCACATCTACTTGGAGCTATGGGAACTTGAGGTCTATCTCTATTTCACACTGTGTGCTGTAAGAAAACTAAAGATATGAGGAAGTTAAGTATTGCTGTCATTATTTTATGGGGGGAGGTGGAGGAAAGAAAGAACAGAAATGGTTAATAAGTGTCTTAAACCCCCTAAAGTCCTTTTTGAAGCCAAAATATAACCAGACTGCTGGCCATACATTGCTAGGTGGTGACGAAAAACAGGAGTCAAGGGGCGATGGGTGAGTCACTAATAGCTTAAAAACTAAGATCAATGACATGGTATTAAATGCACAAAGTTTTACTTATGTGAGAAAGGCTTTAAAAATCAGGATGTGCAGTAAGAAATGGCATTTAAAAACAAATGTCACGTTGCCTTGCTTGTGACATTTTGAGTCAAAATGAAAGGTGTTTTTTCAGCTTTCACAAACATAATCAACTTGATGTTGAAATGAGAGCTACAAATATTGAAGAGATGCTGCCACGAAAGGTACAAATATTGGAAGGATTTCTATGGAGCATCAGTGTCTCCTGAACATGGAGCAGAATTACAGGTAGATGAAACAACTTCCAGAGCTTCCCACCCTCTCCAATTCTCCAGTTATGGATGTTTGTTTATCTCCTGGCTTGCCTTTCTCCACTAATAAGGTAGCAATCAATAGAAATTACAGCATTTGCTGACAGAGAAGATTAATACTGGAAAATAGTCGTAACCTCTTATCAAATACTTCTGTCAGAATGAAACACAAGCACTGATTGCTACTGGTTATACTCGACTACCTGAGCATTAGTCCTAGCTTCCTGTCAGTACTTGAGAAAGCAAGTTATACTGTATAGGTGCTCGACAATATTAACAGATCAGCAGTGAGGCTGTCAGTACTATCTCAGGATATTGTGGGATAAAAAATCTTAACCCAGTTCTTCTCCCATGGCTGTAAATGGGACAGCAAGGAGCTATCCTCACACCTTGGTTATCCTTGACTGTGTCTGGGTTCAAAGCCTTTGTGATGCTGGAGAGGTTCATCTCATTCTCAATTTGTGGCAATTTGTGGGCACTTCCCAGCAGAACTGGAGCCTGGATATGATCAGGCAACTTCTGCTCCACTGTTCATTTCAGTTCAGTCTGCAGTGCTGTGGACAATGTAATTGATTTCTAATGTCAGGAATGTGGCATTTTTGGAGGGAGTTCGTTCCTCTTTGTTTCCTCGTCCTGTGCCCCATCACTCCAGCCCGCACATGCTGGACATGCTTCTCCAGCACGCTTGTTTCCAAACCTCCATAAATACGTGGTCTTATGGGCTATCTTCAACATGCTGTGAGAACAGTGCAAAAATAGCCTTGGCTACTGAGTTATTCACCCTCAAGGACACCTTGGGAAGGGCTACTGGAAGGCTGCAAAAACTTCTGCATTTCTCACCCTGTTCACCAGCCAGCAGGAATGGCAACATCCATCACTCTCCCAAGGCTAGGAGCCATTGGACTTGCATATGTAATGTACTCTTGGCTTCCCTCAGTGCGATGCAGTGATTGAAAATGAACATGAGAGCCAAAGCGTACAGCTGGCATGAGCCAGTGTGTCTCTGAGCATCCAGCTAGTTAGAGTAAGTGACCCACATTGACATCATCTGTCAGTCTAAATGTGCATGGCTTTCTTAAAGTTTTCCATAAAGACATTTACAGAGGAAGAAAAAAGTCTCAGCAGCTGGTAAGTGGAAGGGCTACATTACACCTGCCCACCAGCTTTTCTATTTTTCCCCTTTGTGTGTTTTCCTTGGGGAAAACTGTCTTTTTAAGAGAAAGCAGCAGGAAATTTCCAGCTGACTCAGCTCCCAAAAAATTCCACCAAGATCTCATTTCTTCTTGCTCTGCTCTGCATCCCGAAGTATGCAGACTGTGTGTCTCCGCAAGTTCACTGTTATGAGTTTTAACCCGTTTAATAATTCACCTCCAATTGCAATGGCTATTTGGCTCTTCAGATCAGATTTTACTTTCTAAAGCCACTCCATATATTTGCTGAGGTGATCCTTTCTGCTCATACCGATCTGAAGAGTTTACCATTGACTAGATCAGCTTGCATATGCTTTTGCTCAGATTTGTTGCTATTTCAATGGCAGAATATTTCAAGGGCAGAATTTTCTCAGCTTTTTTGGATGGTGCTGAGATGAA
>WYDI02030351.1:0-93101 GCA_009867235.2 Psittacus erithacus
GCCCATGGCAGGGGGGTTGGAACTTGATGATCTTAAGGTCCTTTCCAACCCTAACTGTTCTATGATTCTATGATTCTGTGAAATAGGACATGAAACCACCATCATTTTTAATGCCCATTCAAGGAGTGCTGATGGTCGTGTTTTCCTGGAAGGGCTCCCAGGGGATTTCTGGTCTCCTGGCACTGTGACTGTCGTTATCTTTACACTACTGCACCCTGTGATATTTCTGCTATCCGTGTCCACCAGGAAAGGTGGTGTACCCTCAATGGACACACAAGGGACATGGAGACAGTAAGTGCAGGGGATCGGCTAATGGGGATCTAAGCTTCATGGCAGAGCAGGGAACCAAACTTCTCTCTAGGATTGCAATGCAGCCGTCACCTTCCCCATGCAAGCCACAACTCCACAAACTCTGTGAACCACTAAGTCCAAGGAAAACTTGTAAGTGCGGAGGTTAAGCTTTTCTTCCAGGCAAATGAGTGAGAAACGATGAGGGATAAAGGTAATTAAAGGCATGAGATGTCTTTTAAATGTAGGCTGTTTTGTAAGTGACTGAACAGAAATTTTTGAAAGCAGAGTTTAAGCAGGCATGACATTAGCCAAGATTAGTACGGATTTCTGCCTGGTAGCCTAACTCTAATGTCTATCTGTAATCCTTCTTTCAGGTCAGTGAGTCTTCATGTAAGAAGTTAAAAAATACAGGTTATACGAGAGAGTTCAGGGGTTTTACTTATCATATGAAAGGGATTTAGAGCTGTTTTCAGCATCTGGACTGCACCCAAGATTTAAGGGTGGTTGGACTCTCAGAGGAAGGCACAAAGATACCTTCTGTTGGGCTACGCTGATGCTTAAATGGAGAACTGCCCAAAATGCTCCAGTCACAGAATTTTACTGGTCCCTTCATATAATGATATCTGAGCCCATTATTTAAGACAAGAGATATTTTTTCTTCCCCAGAGATTGTTTTACTTGGAAACCCTGGTCTGCATAGTGTGAGCACAGGCTTCAATTCAGTAAAATCTGGGAGGGCCAAGCAACCCCTTTGCTTCAGTGAATCTACCCAGGTATCACACTGATGGTGAGAGCTTTGTGCTGAAGGGGAGCACAGAAAACCCAAGGTTTTCTGCAACTGAAACACTTTCCCTCTCCCACCAGGTCTTCCCTGTGCAGGGCTCTGCATTGGCAGCAGCAAGCTGTGAGCTGGGCTACCCCAGATGCATTCACCCCTTGGTGTGGGCTGAGAGGTGTCTGTGCTGTATCTGGCTGCAAGATGTACAGCACGGTCCTCGCTGCGAGGCTGCATCTCACCATCCCTGCTGGTTTTGCTTAACCACCTTCTTCCTTCTCATGGTTTGCAATGAGTTTTGAGCAATCAAACCTTTTTTGGCCATGTTGGTCCAGGCTTGTCCTTGGCTGTTTCTTTTGGCTAGGATGAACAGAAGCTTCCCCAAGGAACCTCATGCTGCTTGTTGCTGTTGTGCCACAATCTTCTACCTTTCTGGTACTTCTTGTGACCAGTAACCACTGCAAAAACCAAAGGACATCAGCAGACACTGAGCAAAGGGATGATGGAAAGATTCCCAGTGAGCATGCCGGGTCTCTTCAGAGGGCTCATCTATCTCTGCTTACGCTTGGCTTGAAGAGCCAAAGGCACTTAAAGTCTGTTCTGATCTGTCATTAACTTCAGGCACCGCAGTGCACCTGGTCGCTGCATTAAAAATCCTTTAAAATGCTGTATGAGGGGGAAAACAAAGTGTTTGCTGTAACAACTTCAGGTGCTGCAGCAGAAGGACAGCTAAATTGGTTAGATAAAGCAGATAGCCCTGCTTTGCTGGTCTGTCCTTTTCATGCGAGTTTGTGCTAAAGCTGCTCCCTTGGGCTACACAGCCTGAGCAGAGGGTGAGAGCTGTGTCCATCCTAGCAGGCAGGGCCAGCGTGTCTGAGAAAGTGATGAAGGCTTTTCCCCTAATGCCTGGGGCACCTTCGAGTGCTTGTGTGTGTGAGAGACCACTTACAAGCTGCCACACCTGCATTTAATCATTGTCATGCTGATGCTGAGAATGTCTCCATGAGATAAGTGTGTGAGGTCCCACGTGTGGGGCTGTGATGGTACCGCAGAGTGGCCTTCATGGCCCCGTTCCCGTTCCTGGGGGAGAAGGTGAGCCAAAGCCTGATGTCACATGGACACTGGCTGCATGGGGAAGAGGCTTGTTTGGTTTAAATAGAGTGATTCCAGACTGACTTTGCTTGACTGGGACTTGAGTGTCTTTTCCACGGAGCATACATGGTATTTCATCATGTAGGCTTTTACTAGGGCCATTTCTCTATTCATCCTACAGGCTTAATCAAGTTCACCTATTTCCAAGACCTGAACTAGTGCCGGAGGTGCTCCCACTCCACAGCAGCCATGAGTCAAAGACTTTATTTAAACCTCGGGGGAAAACATTTGCATTAACATGCCAAATGTCATGTTTGTGAAGGGTTACAGCGTGAGCATGACTGCAACACTGTAACTCAGCTGGCAGGCTGTAACTTGGCTCTCTGTACCCCAAGAAAAGATCTAATTCAGTTTCCAGGCGGTTGAATGGTGTTAAACACACCTGAGCAGCTAAAATGGCCTAGATTTTAAAGTTAATTAAGATCAAGCAAATTTGCCTTAAATTCAGACTATTAGTTAATGTAGACTAAATTTCTTGTTTGACAAGCACTGAGGTGCAGAGCTACCCATGGATTCAGGGCAGATCCCACTGGGTTAGTGCACAGCTGCTGCGCAGTGGCTAAAAACTGGCCATGAGGTAAAAAACAGGCAGTTAACCAAGAAGCTCTGAGGCAAAGAAACCCCATCCTGTGAGGCCATGCCCTGTCATTATAATCCCTCCTGCTTTGGCTGAGCCATATGGCAGTAGCTCTTTCACAGCTCATCCCTGGGGAGCAGGTGATGCCAGTCTCCTGCTTGTAAATTAGCTGGTGCATTGTTAAACTGGACAGCAATGTGAGCTGCAGCAGATCATTGCACTCCCCAGCAGTGTGGTACCGAGCTTCCATCACTCTTACCTTGCTAAACAGAAGGGAGCACAGAGGTGCTGGCTACAGTCAGGGCTCTCTGTGTTCATCACCCACCATCCTCCCTGTTCTGCCCTCTGAGAAGACCCTCCCCAAGCCTGGGTCCCATTGAAGGGCAGCTTCTCTCCCTCACAGCAAGGTAACCACTGAGGAGGTTGCAGCAGCAGGGACGCAGCCTGGGACTTGATTCAGCCCATGGCCATGTCAAGGCATGTGGCTACCTTGGCCCTTTTGCCTCCTCTGGCTCCAAGGTGAGGGTGCTATCTTCAATGGCTGTGTCAGGGGAAAAGCTTTTCTTGCCTTTTTCTTGCCTTCTTTGTCTTGGAGGGAGGTTGGGGGTAGTATAGATGCACCATAGCCTGGGAAACCTCTAGGTTTCGGGGGAATCATGTTGTTCAGCCAGAGTTTCTATGTTTCATGCATTGTTCAGTCTGGAGTAAGTCTCTGACCCACTGCTAAGCTGGCAGCCTGTCTTCTGCATGAGCAGCTGAGATTTTCTGTGCGGAGTGAATGCCCTCCTAGCTTGGAAGTGGCTGGACTGTTAATGCCTCTGCTTGGCTAGGCTTCTGCACTTGTGTCTTCAGAAAGCACAGGGTTCAGCACTGCAAACCACTCTGTCACTGTAACTGGAACTAGGGCAAGCTAGAGAGCCCACACCACATCCACAGGTAAGGTTTTAAAATGAGCTCTATTATCTGTGTGAAGAGAAGTCCCTAGGAATCATCTTCCACTCTTCCTTTCAAATCTTTAGGGCCTATGAAAGGCTGCTGGCTAACAGAGGGGAGATAAGTAGGGACAGGAGTCTTCTGGAGGCCTGGAGCAAGCACAGTATGTTTCCATTTTGGGAGGGGGAATAACTTCTTGTGCTGCGACTGTGTGGGAAGCAAGGAGAACTGTTCATCTTGACCTCCAGATTGTACAGAATGAAGCCTTCCTGAATGAGGAAAAGCTGAACAAATGTGGCTGCTTGAATCAAAGCTGCCTTTTTGTTGTACTTCGCAAACATGAAACAAGTTGCACAGCTTTGGTGTGATCTTCGGCCTGCTGGTTTTCAGTATTTATTTTGCATTGTTTCAGATGCATATTTATAAATATATTTTTTTCACTTGGCATCTTTATTTGAGCTTAATATTCATCTTTGGCATGAGCAAAATGAATATCTCGAGCCTTCCATTGCACATGTAAGCACTGCTGGCATCTTGAGCTTAAAGGCCTTGGTGTGGTTATTGAAGCCTCACACGTTTTTGGTGTCTCCTAGCAAATGATGGGGAAGTTCTGCTGGAGAGCAGTGCCTGGCTGCAGCACACCCTGCGCCGCAGGGTGCGGATGGGGAGCCTGGCGGAGCTGCCCCCATGCTGGCAGCTGAAGAACCTCCTTCTCAGACACCAACCGTGAGCTCTTTGCTTTTGCCCTTCTGCAGCAGTGACTGTGCTTCTCTTCCACCTCTGTTTCTCCCTTGGATGTGGTTTTCTTCCTGCTAAGTCTTTCCACCTTCCCACCTCCCCCAGGGTGAGCACTGTGCAGCTCCCTGGCAGCTGTCATAGAGATAACAGAGCCTGATCTCCACCTTTGCTTTTCTCCCCCACTGTGAAAGGTGCTCCTGCCCCTCTGTAGCTTGGCTGGCTGAGCCAGCTGCATCATCCCAAATGAGTCAGCCTGCTCTGTTCCCTGACACATGAGTCCTGCAGACTGATGAGCTGTGTACCCCTGTCCTGGGGTGGATGGATGAGCCATTATGTTGTGCTTTGGGCTCCCAGTAAGTGGCACTGATTTGTGCACAGGACTGGAGGATGCTGAATATCCAAGTAGCCTCATGGCGCAACTGGACACGATGATCCTGCTGGTGCTTCCTACCTCTTGCCCCTAAATCTCAGTCCACCTCTACTTTCAAGCTGCCAGGGACCCTGGTCCTCTTTGGGTGCAAGAGCTGGAGCAGCGAGAGTGTCAGTGCCTATGAACACCAGGATGTCACGAACCCCTGCTCCCCTGGGTGGGATGTGTAAGAGAGAGACAGGCGGACAAGGAAGGGACTTCAAAGCAGTCAGTCCTTTCATTTCCCTCCCTCTGTGCCCTGGATGTGACTTCAGGTTGCTGCAATCTGGCTCAGTAGCAGTACAGTGATATTCAGTGCTGATGACTGGCTGGGAGATGAGAGGTAACTGGTTCTTTTCCTGATCTAATCTTACACCCCAGGGGAACGAGATCATGCGGAAACTAAGCAAAGTGCTGACCGTTAGTGTCCTCTTCTGACCTCATGAATGTGATTATCTGAAAGGGTGAACTTTTACTTGGCAGCTTTGTACGTGCTGTTCCAGAGCTATTATCTTGTACGTTGATTCAGTATGATCAATATGCCTTCAAGAAGCTTGTCCTAAATCCATCTGAGAAATTATTAATTGAAGTCATTTGAGCAGTTGGGCTATTCAGAAAACTTCTACTCCTTACTTGCTCAGAAGCATGGCTGCTGGGAATGCAGGATGTAAAATGTTAATTGTGCTTTGCACTTTCCTAAGGAGAATTTCTGACAGAAGAGAAGAAGCCTTGTTCTTTTGAAGTGCAGCAGAAATAGCAATGTGACTGCTCTGAACTCAGACACTACATTTGATCAGATGCAGACAGAGGTACCCTGAGCCTGTATTTTCCTCCCATGTTTGTAGACATTTAGAGGAGCTGTTGTGTCTTTATATGGCAAAAAATGAACAGAACAGCAGAGAACTTAGGAAAGTTTGGAAAAGGGAGTGTATTTGAACAGTTTCTCAACAACTGCAGGATAAAACCTGCCCTGCTTCTGCCTAAATTGGAGCAAAGGTGAGAGATTGTGAACTAGATGATACTCCTAATGTGCAGTACCAGTTAATTGTTGGATGATACAGACAATACTATCTTCATCATCTTCAGCAGGACACAGGGGATCTGGCTAGAGGTGGAAACACAAAGAGATGACTCTGTCTTCCCTGCAAAGACTCAGATGGGAAGATGCTCTGGCGGGAGAAATTAGATGCAGCACAAAGACTTTCTGACCGCAGCTGGTTTCAGTGGGCTTATTTTAATGGGAAAACTCTGAGCTGAGGGCAAACTCCACTGATGGCTCAGCTCTGAGCCATAAAGGAGTTGTAGGGTTTTTATTTTCAATACTTTGGAGATTTCCTGTTTCTGGCTGACACCACTACTAAAGTGTTAAACGATGTGAAGGGATGGGGAACAGCCCACTTGTAGTGTTTGCTTTCCTGCTGAGCGGCCACCAGCAGGGATATTCTACCAATCAGTCAGAACCCAAAGAAAATTGCTGCGACTTCCAGAAATCTGCTTCTGTCGTTCAATAGAGGAAGATCTGGCTGTAAAGAAGGCTCTGGCTTGGCCCTCTGAAGCTGAGTTTGAGACGTCCCAAGTTGTTTTGGGAAAGTGCCTAACCCTTGTATGCTTCTTTCCTAGTAAGGCTGGACTCCTCCTGTCGCAAGCTGTTCCTGGCAGTGACAATACTGTATATGCAAGGTCCTACCACTGCAGGATCCCGATCTTGTCTGGAGTCAGATAGCTATCCAACTGAAGGATGGCTATAAAAGTCAAAATGCAGGATGTGGAAAGTACAAAACTAGATCATATAAAATCAGATTCTGTCATCACATTACTCACCAGTACATGGGATTGTGGCCAAGGTTATTCAGCCATGTGCCAAATGACACTACCTCTGGATTTCAGGCTTTTACTGCTTTTGACGTTTCCTACTTGTCTTACAGCTCATAGATGAGTGTTTTAGGCCTCGAAACTGTCCCAGTAACACTTCAGAGCCACTGGGATTATAATTATGAAATAGTAAAATGAAAAAAATCACTACTTTCTTCCGATGCTGGCTCGAGAAAATAGGTCAAACAGATAACAGCTTTGAGACAACCCCGCTGTGGATACGCTTCCCCAAGAACTGGAGCCTTCATATGTTTGTGATTGCAACAGCTGTACATGTGCATGTCCCCTCTAGCATGGCCAGCCTGTTGTCCAGCAAAAGCAGCCACTGATTCAAGCAGTCTGTCTGGCCCCCAGTGCACCGGCTGCTGTAGCAACACCTGGGTAGGGAGTGACAGGTTTAATATTGCTATAGCTTTGCTGAATGATGTTGCTGGAGCTGCAATAAAGCTGCAGTAGATGAAGCCAGGGCTCTGCTGGCCTGGTGAGGGATGTTCCAGCTGTACCAATCACTGCGGAGTTTCCAGAAATACATTTGCATTTCCTCTCCCAGAGTATTCTGAAGGAAGCTGCAGGTAGCAGCAAGGGACACAGGTGGCCAACGGCTCCAACACAGCCCCAGGCACAGTCCTAAGGGGAAAACCAGTCTGAACATGTGATGTCTGTGTGCATCTGTGTGAGAAGCACACAGAGTTTTTCACTTCTTTCTCATGCTGCTGAGCCAGAGGGGCTGCCTGCTTCCCCGACTCACCATGAGCACCAGGCGAGCCCCCAGGGCAGTCTGAGTGCCAGCTTCTTGAGGGCTCATTTGGGAGGCTTGTGGTGACCTTGCTTTTGCAGATTGCCTGGTTATTTGTGCCTGTGGTGTCTTCATTGCCACCACCTTGTAGTGCTCATGAATACGGCCCAGCACAGCTGTCTGTGGTACTGTTACGCTGGCTGGATGAGGAAGCACAGTATCCGCTTCTTTCAGAGACAGTTCAAGCAAACAAGATAAATATGTCCCATATTAACACATCATCAGTAACTGAGTGTACAAAGGAAGACGATGGTAGCCTCAATGGAAATCATATGTGTGAAGCCAAAGGTGCCTCTAAATTTCCATTACTTCTTGCCAAGATATTCTTTGCAAAACAAAAAGTTATATTTTGACATAAACTCTGCCTTGCTTTAGGGTTGGAGAATCCCTGAATTGGTTTTTGTTTGCTTCTTTCTTTTTTGCACTGATTTCCTGGCTATTCCTGCTTGAAAGCTTTACTGGACAATGACTGAATGCTTTTGTCCTCCCTGCCAAACAAAGCAGATCATCACAAGCGAAGCGTTTCATACCTCAGGTTTTGCAGACAAACCGGAAAAGAACTTGGATGCTTCCCTTCCTCTGAACTTGCTGCCAGGTCTCATGGGCTGTCATATTCAAGCTATATGACAAAAGCCTGCTTTGTAGTAACTCCACAAGAGCCTGACTGAACTATCTTTAATAGAGACTGGGACATACTCTGAGCAGTAACTTGAGTTGTGCCGCCTTTGTGCACAAGGCTGTGGTGGTTCTCTTTCATGAAAGGCCCCCCAAAGTTCAGAGGGATTATCTGGTGAGTAGACAGGTTTGTGTGACTGAGTGTCTTTGGGTTATCACAGTTTCAAGTGGAACCTGCTTTAATTACAATGATCCATAAAATCTTCATGTTTGTTAGTAGGCGTTGCCATGCTGTCAGTTAGGTCACCACAGTGTCTAAACCTGCTGTGTCAGGCAGGCTTGCTCACTGCCTCCCTCGAACAGAGGAGGTCTTCTGAGGTCTAGGCCTCTCTGGAGCCTTGAATATGTTTGAAATCAGCCAGGTTTAGTTTTGTCTATGGCTGGGCAGGGATGCGGTCTAGGCAGTTCCATCTGCTGGCAAGTATCTTCAGCCCAGCTCTTGCTAAATGGAGTGTGCACTTGTGGCCACAGGATTGCTGGGCTACTAGCCATTGGTGTGGACAGAAAACAGGCAAGCTCTAAGGCTCAGTCAGCTCAAATATGCTCTTGAGACCGCTGTTCATCCCAGAGCAAGGCATCACCCTGGTTTTACAAAGGCCTGCTGCATCTGCCTCTGCACTCAGTGCAGGGTGGAGGTGTTTGAGTTTTGAGACCGCTGGAATTTGAGGCTGGTTCTTCAAAGGCGACATCTTTTCTTAGCTCGAGTTCAAAGCTTTGTGCAAATTCTCTAGGTAAAATTTCATGAGGAAAGTCTAAGTGCAGATCAGCAGAGGTGGTAAAAGGGAGTGGGTAGGAAAGAAACTTGCTCTGCTCAAAGCAGTCTATTTTAATTATATGTTGTGAAATAAGGGGGCTTTAAGTATGTCAGCCAAGTATTCTCTGAAGAATGGAACTATCTGCATGTTTTATCTTCACTAAAACCAGGTTTTTGTTTCAGGGCAGGTATTTCTCTTTTTCTTTCCTTCTTTCTTTTTCTTTAATTTCTATAGGGAATTAAGCTGCCTATATTCCCCGTAGGGAATTAAGGTGGTTTGTGCCTGTGTCCCAGATTCGCACTGGAGGGGAGTAGCTATGTAACTGACTGGAGGAGATCAAAATTCCCACTATGCTGGGCTCACTCAGTAAAAGCAGTATCAGGGCAATAGACATGCCAAAGTAGGCTTAAATAAATTGAGCAGAGGCAATAGACCTGAATGATACATGGGAAAGTTATGGAGAAGGAGGCAGCAGTTTTAGTTGTGATTTAGGAGTTTAAAGTGGCAATGGAAGATGAGGGGTAAAGCTGGTTTTCATCTGTATGTTACAAGCAGCTGATTATTTTCACTGAAAAGCTTTTTTCTTTGACTTTTGTTACTCAATCCAGTCTTAGCTGTCCCGTGTGAAATCTGGCAGTCTGCATAGGATCAGAGCCCACTTCCACTGAAACCAGTGGAAGGGCTTCCACAGGCTTGTCAGCTCTCCAGGGTGATGTCAACTTAGCAGAGTTTTTTATCAACCATATACACTTTTTCAGCAACTGATTCTAAATCATTAAAGTTCCCTTTTGGAACATAGAAGATTTGTTAGCAGATAGTATTCTGATGACCACCAGCCTCCTAAATACCAAGTGTAAAGGAAAGAACAAAGTGGTGTTTGATTTTGAGTGCAAAGAAGCTAGCTAAGAACAGAAAATATTGTCTCTGTTTGGTTTGAAACGGAGCCATGCATATGCTTGTGGTGTCCTGTGTCTTTGCAGTTCTGCAGTGTTTTCCCATCATGCATGCAGCCTTTGTACAGGCAATGTGTGTATGCACGCATGTGCATATCTATATATATAAATATGTATACATTTGCTTCCCACAGGGGTTCACACTGCTCACCTTCCCCCCCCCCCCAGTCCTGATATAAATATAGATGGGTTGTAGCTCCTTTCTAAGAAAATATGTTTGGTTTTAAGGCATTTAAGGAGTTTTTCTGTCATGTCTGGAAAACAAAAGAGGGAAATTACAGCCCCAAATATTATTACTGTTCACATACTGTTGCTCACTCATGTGCACTCTACTTCCTTGTTTTCTCAGAACTTGGTGTAACAAAGACACGTTTTCATTGCTCACGTGTCCCTTTCTTCCTTAAGCTTAATAAAAGCCAGCTATAAAGCAGCCACATAGTGCTTTCACAGTGCTAGGGCATACGCAGAGAGGAGGTCTGATGGGCAAGTTGGTGAAAGCCAGACTAACTTGAAGGAATTCCAAGTTTAATAAAGACCCTTCAACAAATTTCAGTTGGGCTCTGAAGATGTTAGAGCAGAGTATGTGACGGGCAAAATCACCTCTCAGCACTCAACAGGAGCAGAAGGTCTATAAACCCTGGAGGATCATTGACATTTCTTGCTCTTTGCCTCTTATTTCTGATCTGAAAATCATCAAAGCCCCAGTCTCTTCAGAGCCTTATCACTGTAAAAGGTGCTCTTCCCTGACAGCCTCAGCTGGCTTTGGAATGGAAAGACCCACTGGAAATGCCCCTTGTACACCTCAGTGGTGATACATCATTACATCCTGATCCCGATTTCTTTATACCCCTTGCAAAAATGAGAAAATGCCCACCTTCATTAAATGTGAATGTTTTCAGAGAGACAGAAAGAGATACCGAAGGATGAGGGAAGATGGAAATGAGAATGTCGCTCATTTTTCCACTCGGGATTGTCATAGCTGAGTCTCACCGAGCTCTTCCGAGTCCTGCCTCTCTGCATGGTAATGAAACCAGGGCTGCAAATGATGGCTTAGCTATAGCAACACAGCAGCTGGGATCTGCTCATTGCAAACAGCCTGTGCCAATATGGAGTTGTGGAAAATCTTTTCAGTTCCTCTACTACCTTTCAAGTGCTCCTTATTTTCCTTCCCTCCCCTCTTCACACACTTGCAGCCTGCTGCTAGCAGGTCTTGTGCATACTGCTTTGTGTTTGGCTTTCTACTCCTGGCCCTTGGCTGTTCCATCAGCTGTTTTCAAACAACCTTTTGTGCCAATCTAATAAACACTGGACATCAAATTTTAGAGAAAGAATGATCCTAGATGCTTTTCTGACTAGTACCGTAATACATATTTCTTAAATAGAAGTTTTGTTCTTAATCTTCCAAAATGATATAGCGCTTGGAACACCAGCCAGGTCTGGGCCTCCCTTACCTGCTGTTTCTCATTTCCATGAAGAGAATTAGAAGTAAAATTACATGACAAGGTCTTTAATCACAATATGAAGGTTAATACCAAGGGCTTCTGCTGAGCATTTCCCTCAAAACTTAGCAGAAATATGTGATTTCTGTGCATGTTACAATTGATATATCAGCTATTGCCAGGTTATTGTTGGCTTTATAATAAAGAATCGCATGGTTGGACATAAAGTTGAGCTGTACTGTGGCAATACATCACTGTGGAGTTGTGTAGGAGGAGCCTTATAGAAAGTCCTGTTCAATTATGTAAATATTCTCAAAATTCACTTCAGGAGATACTCCTGTTTTCTTATGAGGGATTTGCACAGGAACTGGTTCTCAGCCTCATAAATATTTGCATCTCAAGTAAAATGGAACTGGCAATGGGCTGAGGGGTTGCATATGGCAGGAACAGAGCTGTGTGATGTGCCTGGTTGATGGTGTAAGTGGGACAACTCAGCTCTGCAAGGCTTTCAGTTCAGCTGGGCAAGTGCTTTGAGGCAGGAATGGTATTTAGTTCTTTTATGCCTCACTAAACACAAAGGGATCCCAGACCTAGGGATGCTTCTGTGATAGCAATAGACGTTGTGACTGTAAGCCACAGTTAAACCAAATGTTTTAAATGTATTTGTTGTGTGATTGTCTGGCTTTGCTTCTAGGGTCTACATGAGCACAAGTCCTAACCCACTGCTATGTTGTTTGAAAACAACAGAGACTCTTGTGTGGACATGAAGAAAGTAAAGAATGTGAAGCCATGATGCAAAAGTATGATGCGAGAGTTGTTTTGGTACTGCACATGTGTCTGATAATGAATGCTGGGGGTTTGCCTTACTTAACCATAGGCTAAAGTGAAGTTCATCCTCATCAAAACTTGATAAACCTTGTTCAAAGTGTTCTTTGCTGTTCCCTCTGAATAGCAACAAGCAGTGGTGGTTTAACACTACGAAGTTTTAACTCCTCTGTACAGCAGTTTTTACTCCACATCAGTAAAAATTTTAGAGCACACCACTTTCATGTTCTGTGAGGCAAAAGATTTCAGCAGCTGTGAAAAGCACACCCAGTTGGCACTTCATGTGTAGCATGAAATCGTGCTAACTACTGTGATAGCCAATGCAATAGTGATAACATGGAGGAATGGGTTACAATAAGCAGAAATTGGTTTTTTTGATGGTTGCACGCATGCACCATCCATTGGATGTAAAGGATTAGTTGCCAGTAACTGCTGAACATCTATCTGTGCCTGAGGTAACAAGACTTTCTGTAGCAACTAACCCTCAACAGGGTGGAGAATGCAGTATGAAACTTGCCAGGTCACGGGCTATTTGTGTTGTTCATTCTTGTCAGAAATGTGAGGCTACGATCTGTCAAGAGTGATGATTTCATCCTTTGCATACCAAAGCTGAATATTCCAATTTTTGGGGACCCTCTGCCACCCAAAATGACACCATTTTATAGCTGTGTGGGATGTAATGGGTACTTTTCTGTCTCCTACCTGAACTGACGCACTTAAGGGTTATGTTTTTGTTGTTGACTCCTTTTTCTCAGCTGAACTTAGATCATCTGTGCTGAGCCCTCATGGCTTGATCCAAAACCAGCACAAAAGGATAAAATATTTTTATAGGAGTTCTTTATTTTAATGGCCGTGGTGTCTTTTCACAGAAAATTTGCAATGATTTAGTAGCATTCTTGTAACTAGCATGATCTAGTTAACTTTGTAGAGTAATGAAAAGACAAAATTGCATAGTCTTGGGGAAAAAAATGAAGGAGAGGCTCTCAAATATGCAAGAAGACTGGGAAAAATCTGTCTCTTCCCCATTATATCAGCTGGTTTAATAAGACATAGCTTCTCTACAGCCTCTGTCTTGAATATAGTCACTGCAACTTTACAGAGGACAGCATATGTTTTAGCAGGATATCTTGAAGCATCCTCTTCGTGTTTCTTCGTCTTGGAGCATCCTCTTTGTGTTTCTTCGTCTTGGAGCATCCTCTTTGTGTTTCTTTCCTGAATTAGAATTACCCATTCCTTTGATCATAGACAGTATCCTTGGGAAAGAAGCCAGACCTTCATTTACAAACTAACCATTGATGAAATGTCTGAGCAATAGTTAAAAAAAAGGAATAGAAACAGGCACAGTGCATATTTAGATGGCTAGTTAAACAGCAAATTCAAGAGTCTCTCTTGCCAGGTATGTGTCACTCTAATCTCACTCTGCTGTCACCCCAAAGAATCAGCTGTGTTTGCAAACATATACATGTATCAGGTAGTGACAGGCTCTCTTCAATATACCGCCCTTCTAATCTTTTCGTTCTCAGTACCTGCCAGCCAGGATCAGCAGGGCATAACGAGCCTTTTCGTTTCCTTCATATTTCTCTGCCATTTCAGGGGCCTCTTTTTAAGCCTTTTTTGGTGTCTCTGTAATGTGAAGCTAATTCTATTATAAGTCAAAATGTTGACAGGCGTATGCTTCCCCTGTAGGTTTAGAGTTGTGGGTGAATAGCATGTCTGTGCCACATTTAGCTTTGCGCTTCGCTGAAACACACTGTTCCAACACATCAATTTTTTCTCTCCTAGACCTCACCTTACTGCCCATATGAAATGCAAGCTGCTTGCTATTTCGTATCTTGCTCCTGTATAATGAACTAATTCTCCTACACTCTTCCTTCTACTGTCACATCTTTGCTACACCACAATGATCCTTCTTCCAGCAGGAAATGGCTCTCACAGCCAAGCGCTGTGATTGATTGCTGCTGTGTATTTAGGGTAACCATGGTGCTCTAGTGGCCTGGGGTCTCTGGAGGAGACCATGGAAGGAGATGGTCATAGTTCCATGGGAACTAAGAGGTACTGGATCTACATCCTATGCTTTGATGCCAAACTATGGAAGGAGATTTTAGACATTTCCTAATGTCTCTGTTTTCTTGTAAGCAGGAGCTGCAGTTACCATGGATATGTGTTGTGATCTTAAATGGAAGGGGAAGTGGATGAGAAGGCACGAGCCATGGTGCAGCCTGTGCATTTAGACAGCAGTCATTCCAGACTGTTACAGCCAGTTAGACCCAAACTCAGCAATGTGAAGTCCAGACACATCTACTACATGGACAGAAAGAACCTGGACAAACAGCAAAGAAGGACTGGCTGAGTGTGATTTGTGAGTGCCAGCCAGCAGTGAACACGGCTCAGTGGACAGTGGGCCTGCTGCTCAGCAGCAACAGGCAAAACTACTTCCATAACAGTTCTGTGCAGTCTGGGAGCAGACCCCAGTCAAACACTTGGAATCTCACCCCGTGTGTGCTGCTGCAGAAAAAGAGCACAGGGGTGTAAAGTGAAACAGCACATCTGAATTTCCTCTCCCTATTTATAATTCCGCTCTGAGGGACAAAACATTTTTCCTGGAAGAGGACCATCTTGAAAGTACTGGGTGAAATACAAAAAGTACACGTGCGCTTTCCAAACCACCTCCAGATTCCAGTGCTGATGTTGGAAGTGCTTTTGCACTAAAAACACCCAGGAATTTAATTTTTGGCTGGCAAAAGGCAGCCACCTGAGGGAAAACATAGGTAGGTTGAGCTTTTGAAGGAGTGTCTGCAGGCTTGATTGAGAGGAGGTTTGTGCAGCTGGCTGAACCATCAAAGGTCTATACATTGCTTCAGTACTGCTAGTAGCAGTAGACTTTTCAGTGCTTAGTGCTCTTTTGTAACTGTGTTTATAGTTGATGTTCTTAGAATGAAAAGTGTTCTTTGAAGAGTTAGATCTGCACATCTTTAGGTGTGTTTTCAGGTATTGAATGAGTGCTTGTGTAAATAGTCATGATTCTTTTCTTAACGGGTGTATTGATGTGCTAAGAGTTGAAGAGTTTTCCTCTTTTCTCCACAGAAGGCATCTCTCTGTCTAATTTATTGTCCAAGTACCTGCCTTTCCTAGTCTCTTTGTGCTCTGAATTGGAACACACATCTGCAGGAAGCACAGCTTTATACAGAGGAAGTCATTGATACAGGTGTTTTGTGAGAACTATGTTCATGTTCTTAAAACTAAGAGATAAAGGCTTTGGGGTTTTAATCTTTCTAAGCATTAAATGAAGAATTTACTTCTCACATTTCTTTCTTTTGTGAAGAGATAAATGTCCATAGGATTTGCAGTAGTCCTTTTCTTTCAATGGTGTTTGATACCCTTTGAGAAATTCTGGCTTTGATATGATCAGTGATGGGCTCCCAGTCTTCAATGACAGTGGGATTTACTGTGTTAGGACTTTCAGATGCTCTCTTGATAAACACATTGTGTAATTCTGAGTTGCCCAAGTTCTTGCTACTAGAGAAATACAACTTTATGTCCCGACAGTTGTGTCTTTTCCTTCTCTGGATTCCATGTGGATGAGCAGTGAGACCTGGCAGGAACATCCCATGGCAACTGGTCTGGCTCCAGCTTCCTAACACAGCCTTCAAAGCTTGGGGCAGTTGGCCTGAAAAGCCTGTCCTCAGTGTGACCTTGGTGAGATCTGGTTTTGAAGTGATTGGATACCATTTCATCTCTGAGATGCCCCAGTGCCAATGAAGGCTCCTTGATTTAGAGGGTGTTGGCTGTGAGCACTGGTTTCAGATCAGTCCAGCAGATTTCTCTATTTTAATTTGGAATGGTGCCTCCTTTGGCACCAGGCATTACAAAAGACAGTTTTCTGTTAGAGAAACAAGCTGTCCCTGGTACACTCTCCTACAACTGTGCTCATGCTGATCTTTCTTCTCCTCTTCCATTACCATGGATATTTGGCAGTCCCTTGAAACCTCTGGGCACCCACTCATCAACCTCTCCTGGAGTGGTACTTCTCTTAGAGTTGTGGTGTTTTGGAAAGGACCAAAGCACCCAGGGATCCTATAGACACCATGTGTCCCTGTCCCTTTCCATCTCCCCAGTGTCCTCCCAACCTCACCATGTCCCTGTGCTCATCTTGGCAATGCAAAGGTGATGTTGAGGCAGGGCTCATCCTGCAACGGCGAGTGCAGCCACAGCTGGGTCAGTACCTCCAGCATCACAACCACGTCCTAGAGGCAAAGACTCTCATGTCTGGGAAGGCTGAGGGCCCTGGCAGCTGGGGTACTGTTGACCCATGGAAAGTGCCAGGACTGAGGCATTTCAAATTGCCAGGGACTCTACCTGCCGGGGCACCCATAAACCCACAGAGACCCCATCATCTGCAGCACCTTTCCCACCCCTGGGACTCAGATGTGCAGCTCATCTTTAACAGTGTGTCTGGTTATAGAAAAACTTGATATTGCAAAGAAAGAAGAGAGATTAGTAAATACTGAGTTGAGTAATGTTTGTGTGCCACATACAGTGTGTATTTAAATTGACTCACTGCATTCAGAAACAAGTTTTGCCAGACAAAATCTTCTGTGTGAAATAGTTCAGTTCTGATAGCTAAAGTTCTGTCAGATTTCTATCAGATCAATAGTTATTAAATTAAACCAGGATACATGCACTGAGCTATTTAGTATAGAATGAAGCTCGTTTGATGAATACGTGAGCTGAGATTAAGGCTGCTAATTTAATCACTGACAACAGAGTCTCTGTGTATGGAAAATAATGCTTTTGCATAGAAACTTCCATTGCTGCTAATTTTCCCATGTGTTATACAAGCAGGGATCCAAAAAAGGCCATTTTCCTAGAGACAGAAACGAAACTGCAAGTGCATTAGAGGCAGCTGGGCAGAGAGCCGCAGGTCTGAACTGTGCTGACAGATAAAAGTGATTTTGGAGGGAAGCAGCCTGTGACTTTTTATTGGAAAGATCAGTCAGGTGGAAAACCGTGATCAGTCATTCTCAATGGAATTGCCTCAATCGGCTCTGACCAGCTTATTTCCCAACCCCCAGTACCAGTTTCAGGTGTTTGGGGGAGAGCTCCAGTTCCTTGCTAGAAAACGGATGACTGTCATGGCGCTGCTGGCTGGTCCTCTATATCCAGCACGCCGATAGCTTCTTAAAATCACTGCTGGTTTCTCTGGAACAGATTGTATGGGCTCGTATGAGTACTGCATCTGCTGAATGTTAAATAAATGTTGTGTCAGGAGACAGAATGAATAGTCCCTAAGCAGACAGGAGCCTATATTTAGGTCTAGGCTGAGTATGCCCTCTGCCTGCCAAGCGCAAAAAACACCCCAAACCAAAATGCCTCTTCATTTCCTGCTGGAGAGTTATGTGTATTTTTTGTTCATTGTGTTTTAAAACTTTCCAATATGGATACAGTCTAGTGTCAGGCAGCTGCATGGCCCTTCCTCTGTGATAGCCCCAACAGCATATGGTGTTACTTCAATGCTGTCAGGACCATAGGCACTAATATAGGCCCTCAACTGTCCCTGCCCAGCCTCTTCTCACCCCTGCCCATGGCACAGGACCCCACTTCGGTCCCTGCCCCAGTGGTGCCATAGGAGCCTGATCTCCAGGTCTGTTACAGCCATGCCCTGCCTGGCCATGGCTCTACCAAGCCTGTCCTGATCTGCATGCTAACATCCTGGCCTGGCCTCAGCCCATTTCCATCCCCAAGGTCCTGCCTGGCCATCCCAGGGCTGTGTCTGATCCTGATTCCCTGCACCAGGCTTGAACCTGACCCACACCCATGGGGTTATGTCCTGTACTAGCCTTGTCCATCCCCATCTCCAGGGAGTTGCCTGATGTTTGGGAATGCCTCCCAGGCTCCCCTGGCCCCTGGATGGGGTGTTAGGAGAGGCCCTGGCTGTGCAGACCTGTTCTACTATCCCTGCGGAGCTCCTGCTGTTCCTGGCCTTCAGAGTGCCCTGATATGCATGTGGTGTCCAGTCTTCCAAACACCACCACTGTAATACCCATTTCAGCTACTATGAAAGATAAATCCACTAAAGTCTGAGGCTGAAGGGAACACAAAGGACTGCTATGACTCCTATTTTATGACCTTTCTGTCAAAAGCACAAGACTCCCTTTAAAAGAGGCATTGCCTCTTTAAAGCCTGGCGAGTGTGCCTGTATTGCAGTGGAGTATAGAAGTTCCTGAGCTAGTTTTAAATGAAGTGTGCTGAATATCATAGAGGAATCCAGCCGTGGGACTCAGCATGGGCTAAATTTACACTGCTTCTCTGCACTGTGGCCATACTCTGGTTTAGAGATTTGATAAATGGTCGGCAGGTCTGAAAACTTCAGGAACAGCCTGGCATTCATCCCAAGTTCAAATAGGAAGCAAAGAGTGCCAAGAGCCTTTGGAAAAAGAGCTGCTTGTCACCAGCACTTAGAAGACTTTAGCCCTTCAAGAGGAGATTCTGAGCTCCTGATGAGAGCAGACGGTCATAAACTGCTTTCCAGTTTTGCAGTTCTACAGCCAGGCTGGATCTTTTGTTCTCAGCACTTCTGAAGTTGCTCAAAAAACCCCAAGACAGTGATTGAAAGTCTCTTCTTCTCCTCCATTTTAGCTAGACTGACTCTCGTGAGTAATGCTGCGCCTGTGCACACTGTTCTGTCTGGAATGAAACAGCCCCTTATCATGCAATGGAAAATCACAGTGTGCACCTTTTGGGGAAGACAGTTGGATAGATAGGAGTGCAAATCTTATTTTCTGCTAAAGCTTTTTTAGGGCAGACTGATTTCCCCTTCTACGTATTTCTTTGTTCAGTGTGCAGGCTATGCATAGATATGAGTGGAGAACCACCAGCTCCATGAGCCCAGACTGTTTTGGAACACGCACTTGCATGACAGTTAGGTTGCTCAGATCCCACTTAAAGCCCAACACAAATTAACGCTTCATGACCTGCTGTTTCAGGAAATTATAGTTCTATTTTAAACCTTTTAGAACATGGTTAGGACTCACTGGGTCATCTATGTTTTGAATGCAGCAGATCCTGTTGTGTGGTTACATGTATGTGTGATGTACATACCAGTGAGGAAAAGCTTATTTCTGGTATCCAGCTGAACACAAGTCTCATTGCCGAGCCGTGAATTCAAAATTGACCATGAATGACCAAGGGAATGATAAAATTTCTTTAGTCAGCCAGGTAAAACATTCCAGTCTTTGATCCTGGTCTGCAGTAAAAATGCTGTTCTGATTAAATTGCCACTTAAACGGGTGTAAGTCAGGAATAGCTCATGTAAATCTTACACCTGTACTTTGCATTTTGGTAAATCTCATGGGCTTGACACTGATCTGATCTAATTGGAAGTGTCATTGAGTATTTATTCAGAATGAGTTTTACAAGGGTACTTTGGGACACTTCTTTATTTGAAAGGAGAAAGTCGTGTTAAAAGAAAAGCAATTTACAAGGAGAAGTCAAGGCAACAATACTCAGTATGAAGGCCTGGTTAGACACCTGGCAGTGTTTAATCCGTACTGCTCCTAATCCTTCAAGCCAGGCTTGCAACACTGGGAGCTTTTCTGTTCTTGCTCTTGGATATACTGACTGCTTAGAGGATGGAACAGTCCCAATCGCCTCATTTTGTGTTGGCTTAATAGGAACAGTGTAAAGGACAATATGCAGCATATGTTAAAAGTATATGCCTGTGGGCTACATACATCATGCAGCTGGAAGGCTGCTGCCTTATAAAAGTAATAAGTAATATGGCCAAGAGACAGCCATTATGATCAGGCATGTGGGCAGCCAAGTGAATGATGCTGCCAGGGGAAATGCCTACAGTGCAGCAGTTGGGAAATACTGATTAAAAAGTCCTAAAGTGGCTGCTTGCCCCTGACGAGTCATTTCTGCTGAAGCAGGCATCTTTCCAGGCTGATAGTTTCTAAATGTGCTTTCAGACTTGTGCATTTTGGATGTGTTTAGCTGAAGCTGGTTTGTTCTTCCTATCTGTATCTGCAATGTCTCCTATCATAGCCATCATTTCAGCTTATCATCACCCTCCTGGGAATCTTCAGTTCCTCAGCAGAACTGTCTGGAAACCTCCCCTCATGCATCATTTCCTGAAGAATTCAATCAGCTTAGCAAGAGAGGCTGAAAGCCAAAAGCTACAAATAAGCTAAGCTTTATGTTGGTAAAGGGAGCACTAAATGTATCTGCTGCTTTCCCTCTCTTTTTCTTCCTTTTACTTTTTTTCCTCCTCAACCTCATTGTATGTGAAAGGTGAGGATGAAATTTGTGTCTGTCAGACATGGGATGCTGTTACAATTAGACATGCCTCTAGTAAGACGTTTTGGTGTGTGTGTTCGATGAGGGGTTTTTATATTATAGTTAAGAATATATTCATGTCAAATTGCTGGCAATATGATCAAAGCTATCACTCTGCAATCTTTCAATCTCCTGCTCTCAGTTTTGAGGTTTTTTTCATTACAGGATTACATTGTTGCTCAGACATTTCATTTCTTATTTTAAATAAACTCTTCTGCAGTAGTACCAGCAACCTAAAAATAAAACAAGTTGCTTTGCAAGAGTCAACAATGAATATATTATCAATTTATTTCATTTGGCCAGTATTAGAGCTTTATCACGGATCTTGACTGTGCAAGATCTCATTCAGCACAATCATATTCTTGAGGCATAATATTCCTGTGGGCTCCTGAGAGATGTTTTGTTGCACACAAGAGTACTGGTGCTAGTTCTGCCCACAGTCTGCTCAGCCCCTCACTACCAGAAGCGTCTGTGAGACTTATTTTGGCATATATGTGGCCTTTTGAGGTCTCCAGTTGAAAGAAGTGTTAAATCTATGTGATATTCTTAGCTGTTGACAGCGACGAGACATTTGCCTAATCAAAAGAGGCAAGAATATGGTTGCTATTGATGCTGTTCTTTTTTAAACTTCATCATGGTGATTGTGCCAAATGATTTAAAGGAGGCAAAGGAGCTGATGAAGTTAAATTCCAAGATTGCTTTGTCATCATAGAAGGATAAAGACTGACTGCAAACGTTCTTCATGAAAAACGAATGAAAGGCCCAAGTTTCTTCTCCCTGGCTCTGCTTGAGTGGATACAATCCCAATCATGGTGGCAGGTATGAGACAAGAGCAATAAACTTTGGCAAGAACCCGAGGGAAAATGTATACCAGCACTTGAAAATGAAATAGCTGAGAGTTGGTTCCTCCCCACAGAGACTTAAGGCTGGAAGTTAGCGCCAATTAGTGCTGAAAGCCAGTCTTCTCCCAGGCAGCAACAGTGCCCTGCTTTACTTTATGTCTTTACTGACATTTCCCTATTTGGCTTTGTCAAGTGTCTCTTCTGGAGTCTGAATAACGCTACAGCAGACAACTGCCAATATATTCTACTCTGTGCAAAAAGCTCTTCTTGTTCTACTCTTGAGGTTTCAGACTGGAGATTTTCTAAGCTAAGGGCACCAAGTTTTAAAGTAATGTATATATGTTACTGTGTATATCAATACACCCACGCATACAGATTTATATACACATATAAACACAAAGTCATGTTTTATTACTGTTCTTGTGGCTGTGAATGCTTGATGATTCAGGAAGACGTAATATGACCTTATAAAAATCATTTATTAGTGCACGGTAAAGTACAAGCTCCCATTGCAACTCATTTATTTGATAGTTAACAAATTTAAGTTCTCCAGACACAAATGGGAATTACTGAGGTTTAACTGTACTTTGATTTTTGGTTGTTTAAAGATTTCCCTCATTAATGTCTTCATTATAAGCATCAGATGTTCTTCAAGGTTAGCTTCTGTATCAGCTGTATCTACTGCTTTGGAGCATAGGTACCTGCAATTGTGTGGCTTTCACTGAAAGGTATATAACAAATCAGATGGGTTTTTTAATATTATAGGTTCAGTTTCTTTTGTGGGGATTTACAGTGTTGACCTCAGCAGAGTTTATACAATGTGATCACACTTCAACATGATATTGGACAGAAGTGAGAAATATGCTTACTTGCAGATCCAGCTGTCAAATGCTCTGAAAGCTATTCTGCTGGATGTGGACACCACTGTTGGGAGCACAATAAAGAAGAAAAGTTTGTGCTAGGTACTAGGCAATCTTTAGTCAGCCTTTCTTTTTAACTGCATCATGATCTAGAGCTTGCTCAGTTGCTGTGTAAGCTCATGAGTGGGTTGACATTGTAGTAGGAAGTTTTGTTTTGAGGTCAAAACATTACAATGTACTCTAGAGTTGCCCCTGCCTAAAGCCATTTCAAATGAGAGAGAATGTGAACGACATTTACAGCAAACGTCCCTTCTTCTGATGGAGAGACTTATCCTGCCTGCCTGTATGAACTTGGCTATTGATCGACATAGCAGCAGGATCTGGGGTTTCTTGCAAGGTAAGGGCTTTGAAGCTCTTTAAGCTGTTGAATGCACATGCTTATCCACAGACAAGGGGGTAATTGTATGTATCAGAATAGTGTCAATATCAAGAATCATGATATGTGACAGAGATGAAAGATGGAAGAAAGGGAAAATGGAGACAGGCCCATGAAAAAGTGAGCACAAAGTCTCTTTTGAGTAAAGATCTTTTGATGATAGGAGGCTCCCAATCAGAATGGTGAAACTTCAACCTCTACCTCTTCAGGAATAGATTTCCATTCATATCCCAGCATTTGATTGTGTTAACGGGACATCTTTGTATGGAATAGCTGCTTCTGGAGAGCAGGATATGTTGTCACAGGCACAAGGCTTGGAAAGAACCAATTTACGCTAGCAGAGCAAAGAATTAAGCTCTGGATTACAATGACAGGGACACTGTTTACTAAAGAAAAACACACAAATGAGGAAACTCAAACGTTAAGTACATCTGGAACTTATCCCTTGGTTTAGAGAATATCTGAAGCATCTCTCGCTTCAGAAATCTCAAGACACCAATTCAGAACTTCTCCTAGATGGTATTTTTCAGTGGACTTCCATCCACTTCTCACCATTCTTTGGGGCAGAATGTTCTCCTTTTTGTTGAGTACCAGTGAAGCTTTAAAATTTCTAATTCAGAACAGTAAAAAATAAGTGGCCACCAAAGTAAAAATGCTACTGACAGCTCTGTGGCCATTGCAGAGCATGTTTGTATTCTGCACATTCTGCAAAAGTTGTAGCTGAGAAGGAAGATGGACCCCCTTTTTTCAGCCCTATCAATCAAGCTGTTACCTGTTACATAAAGGTAAAGACAGCACAGTTTAATATCTGGGGGGTTTTAGATATGCTTGTCCTTCTAAAAAGCCACAAGATATCAGTTGCCATTATTAGTGGAAATCTTGTCTTTTGCACAAGAAAAGCCACAGGGTTTAAGCTTAGACTAAAATCATGCAAGTATTCTGTGTGATCTCCTGAAGGGTAATACTCTTAACTGTCTTATAATTAAAATCTCCTATGCTTGGTAGAAGCAGGAAGGATAAACTGGTTACAGAGATCTTACAAAAATAGCTGGTCTTCCCTGTAAACCATTAGGCACACCAGTATCATCTTTAAATCATAAAATACACATGTGCTTGTAGATTTTATGCATTGCTTATGCTACGCATCTTATGCTGCAACTAATATGCCTTAGTCAGTTATTTAATGTTATGTGACTCCTCATTCTTGCATTCAATGCCACCAGTATCAGACTGTTAAAGATTAACTTGGCAACTATTTTGATAAACACGACCTGACTTCATTAACCTCTTGTAAGGACATTTGATGTTAAAATATGCCATTATTTAGTTCTAAACATAACATGGGATACACTTCATGCTTTATTGCTCTTAATGCTCTATTAGCAGATATAAATCACTTTCTTATAGCAAATGAAATCATTATATATTTATTTGACTCTTGGGCCTAAGGTCCAGGTACTCTGATGTTTATTATAGAAGCTAACAAAATGTTTTGGTGGGTCTTTAAAACCTTAATTGCTTTCTGTTTAGAGATGGCCATTAGCCATTGCTGCTGAAAATGCTAATATACCAGCAATACTTTCATATTGCCTGGAGAACAAAGCTGGGCAGTTCCCTGTGTTTCTTTCTAATATTCAGAAGAGGCCCCCTCTCCCATAGAATGTTTTCCTGAATAATTGGTCTCAGCCATCCAGTTTGGCCTCTTAATGATTTCAAAGGTTTTATGATTTAATAACAGAAATTAATAAAATAAGCTTAATACCAATTTCAGCCTAGGGCTTTCTTTTCCTCACCATGCACCAGTAGTGAAGATGATTGCTTTTCTAGCAGTAATATTCTTCCTAGGCATCTTTTGTAGGGAGTGCTGTAGAGTTTATCGCTGTGCTCTGAATTCCCCTTATTTGTCTAGGGCCTTTGGGTTTTGTGGGGTTTTTTGTTTTGTTTTGTTTTTCTTTTGGTTCATGCAAGACCTTAGCTCTAGGCTAAAGCCATATTAAAAACAAAGGGAAATTACTGGGGTCTTATCTCTGAAAGTAATTTTACTTTATTAATTTTTGGTGCTGATGGAATTCCAAGCAAACTTATTATTTGGTCAGTTGAGGAAGAGGTAAAGAAGAGGCACCGGCTGTCAGATGGAGAGCCTTTCCAAAAATCTTTGGACCAACTTAAAGGAATAGGGAGTGTAGACAAGAACAGTAATTCCCAGGTGCTGTTCTTTGATCTTTCCTGAGATGTTTCCTATGATAAGAGTTTGTGAGAAATTATTCTGCTGTCAGTTGTCAAAACTGTATCTGAACAATGAAATGGAGAGGGAAAACTCTCATCTTGCTGCTTATCCATATCTTTTCCTTTTTCCTGTAACTCTGTGATCCGGCTGCGTCAAGAAGGATCTTGATTCGAAATCATTAGATAAATCAGATTCAAATCATGCTGATAGTTCTGTAACATACCTAATTCTTTCTCTTCCCTTAGCCTCTTCCTCAAAGGGAAATGTCCTGAATTAGAATAATAGCTTTTTGCTTAAACTGGAATAATAATACACAGACCTGTTTCTTTTCAGTGTAGTTGTGAGACGTTATTTCTGGACTGGAACACCAGTTCCACTGCCTGATATGCTAGGACATGAGTGACTGCAGCACACAAACAATAGATGTTTTTATGAAGCCAATTCCATGATTGTTCCTTTTATCTTCTAGTACTTAATGATGGGAAAGCTTTTATTCTTTCATGCATCTGCTATAATGTTTGCAGGTCACTGATGTGAAAGAAGGTGAAACTTCCAGTGGAGTAACACATTTGTGTGTCTGGATTCTGCTGGGAATATGCATGTGTTCTGGATATCATTCTATAGGTAAGAAATCAGGGCATTACACCTGCCCTCTTTGTTCACCCATTTCCCAACGTATTCCCATATGACACAGCACAGGCCAAAGTAACCCAGGCTGATCAGGAACCAGTTGCCAACCTCTGCTATGGGTATGGACCTTCAGAGCTGCTCACCAGTCTTTGCTAGCAGCAAATGTGTGTGGAAGCAGAGCATGCTGGCAGTTCTGAGCAGGTTGACAGCTACATCGGTGACAAACAGAAATCTCAGAGTGCCACTTCAGATACAAACCTTGCTTAGGAAACTCAGCATACTGAGCTCACAAACCATTCAAGATTGAGACAGTAGAAATAACTTGTACACCTCCCGCTCCCATTGCCAAGAAGGATTCCAGATTTCTGAGTAGCTCTCAGAACTGATCCAGATCCAGGTCTGGGCAAACAGAGAAGGTGAATGGTGTTGGCAGCTAGGCAAAGAGCCAGCTAGCTGTTCTCTTGCAGACTTGCGGGGCTGCACAGAGCATAACGTCTCCCTCTACCACTTAGTAAATTTATGACATCACCAGCTGTTACCAGGGAAACACAGATTTGGATCTTGGCAGCTAGGTGTAAGAGGAAATCTCTTGCTCTTTTGCGGGTCAAAAAGGAAAGCTGAAACAAATTCCAGGACTGCTTTGAATTGGAACGAAGTAGGGGTAGGTTAATAATGCCAAACCAAACAATTATAGCTGCTAAAGTGCCAGTGTGGTCCCCATTATGTCACTTACAGAAAACAAACATGGGAGATCAAGTGCAGGACTCCTAACTTCATGAAGCTGAAACATATCCTTCAGACATAGACTATTACCACTGACTTACAACTTCATTTCTGAGCACTGGGTTTAACAAGTTGCTTTTAGGGATGCAATATCTTCTGACCAGTGATTTTTCAGAAAGTGCTAATAATTGCTGCTCCTTGAGAAAGAGTTCACTTGTGTTTCACAGCAAAGGAAGTATGTAGTGTTGAGTTTTGATAGAATTGTGTGCAAATACCATTGCTGTTGTGATGAAATATGTGCTTTTTATAGCTTTCAAAAATGTGTGGGGTTTGTGAGAACTGAGGACTTTAGACATGTATTTTATGGCTTTTAAGTGCTTGAGATTTTTGAAGTTACAGAAATCACATTTTTGTCGTTTAGTAGCATTAGCTGACATTCTGTTTATGTTGCATGTTTAAATGGAAACACTGCCTTTTAAACGGATTATTATAGTATTGGGTAGTTGAGAGCCAGCTAATATTAGCTCTTGCATGGTCCTCTTTGATTTCATTCACATTGCACAAGATTTATAGGTTCGGTACATGAGTTATGACAAATGCATGCATCTTCCCTGCAAAGGCAGATGGAACAAGGTTGAGTGAATAGTCACGCTGAGCTCAGGTGTGGAATTGTAACAGCTACTTCATTCATAGCTGCATGGCTGTGGGCTGTGTGTGGCTGTACTTCCACCTGGAGATCCCAAGTCAGAAAGGTAGAGGTTGTTACGCTCACTGGACATGGGAGAGATCTGAGACAATCTGTATGGAGAGTTGAAGATCTGAGACAATCTGTATGGAGAGTTGAAGAGCTGAGGACTTGCCCTATTTGTCTGTGTTTCCACTAAGGAGCAAAATTCCATATTAAAAGTCCCCATGCTGCTAGTCTGATGTCAAATGTATCCATGATGGAGGTTCTTATGTGGACATTGAGCAGCATTTCTAGCTCTGCTCTACAACTGTTGTAAACAACATAGGAACATGTTTAATCTGATTTGTGTTCTCCATATTAAAACCCGGACAATTTCCACTTGCCAAACAATCAGTCTGTCTTTTCCCTGTTCTGTTGGTGGCCTTGAATCCTGGGGTTTCTCTGCCACAAGAGCAGTTTGCGTACTGTCTGGGTCTTGTTATCTGGAACATGGTTCAATGTTCCCTGTTGTGCCTCTTTTCAGTGGGATAATGAACAAGGAAACTGCTGAGCCATGGATGCATTGCAGGGATATGTCATGAGAAAGCCGCCCAGAGCTGTCTGCCCACATGCTGTGATGCTGGCTCACATTTCCAAAGCAGAGTTGCAGACAGAGGAGATCATAAGTGCTCCAAAGAACTTAGCTAGCTATGCAAGCTCCTTTTTTTATCCTTTGTACTAAGTCACTTTGAAAGGCTCCTTTTTTGGTTCTCTTTAGTTAAACTGCTGGTTCCTTTTCCTTGCGTGCCCCGTCACAGATCTGAGACTTGTGACTGGGGCTGCAACAGCTATAGGGTCTGTTGTCATGGTTTTTCTCTATGGAATGGTGGAAATGGCTTCCTTCTCCACTTTTCTTTAAGGATATGAAATATGCTTCTGAAGAGGAAGGAATTTACTTCTTGGGAAAATTCACATACAGCCACGATGGGTCCCCCATGCAGACTTTCAGGTTGGAGGTATGCTCTGGAATTCCCATGGGGAGGAGGACATTTTCATTTGTGTGGTGAATTCATGGTGTTTGCAATCTTTGCCATGGTTTTAGAACTAGTTGCACTTCTGTGGCCTGCGCATCCATCCCAACTACACTCTCCAAATGTCCAAATGCTGGTTTCTCTGGAGCTACTATGAAGTATCCGCAAAGGATCAGAAGGAAATACTGTCACTGCATGAGCTCCACACAGGCCTTTAAGAAAATAAATGGTTATGTCAAGCATGCCTTAATCAGACCAATGTATGTCATTTATTATTTAATATACATCGGCACTTGTAATTGTAAATTACTACAGGGCACCTTCACATTTGTGCCAATGTTCTTCTATGTGGTGAGGTGGAATAGGAGGGGCAGTTTAATAGGGTGTACAGGGACAGGAAGAAAACGAGCTCCTATATGATGTTGTTTTCAGCATAACCATATTGACTCCGGGACTCACAGAAAGGGGAGTGAAGGGAACTCAGTGAAGAATATCCTTAGACATTAAACTAATTGTCTTTCTTGTGTTTTCATCCTCCTTTTTCTGAGAAGGCAAATGGAAAGAATTTTCCACACCTAAACCTGAGTCATTCATACTACACATGTATTTATTGAATCCAACTGTATGGAGCCCCATCCCCTGAAAGAACACAGATGTGAAGAGCCAGAAAATAGATCATTACATCTCATAACTGCATTAATGTGAGCTGGTAACAGAAATGGATGCAGAGTGATTCTTTCTAGTCCTGGATTGCACTGTGATGGGAAGGATGATAAAGAAAATTTCTGCCATGCCGATTGTCATTATGATAGATGAAAGCCCCTCTAAAGAAGATAATTTCTTGTTCTTGTTCTTGACCTTCACACATATGTTGAGTCTTAGTTGCTGACTAGAGGTGGCAATACAGATAATCAAATGTTTAAAGGCCCTAATTCATAAATCCAATAACCACATGAAGGGAAGCTGGGGTGTGTTCTTTTTGCACTAGCTCATCACTAATGGAACTGGTACCACATTTTTCCTGTTAAACGGCTAATTCTGCAGTAGGGCTGAAAAAAGGGTCTCGGTTGACTTTCAGGCTCCAGTGGACTCACCATTACAAAGAAAGCCTTCCTACTATCTTCATTGGGAAGAAAAGGACATGGTGTGAGAGGCACCTCATCTTCAGCTCTGTGTTGAGGGATTTTGTGGCCTGCAGCTAGAGATATTTAATGGTATTATTTGGAAACGGGATGCACTGTCTGAGGCCTGGCACAGGCCAGTTTTGAGTTGCTACACTCCCCAAAAGAGATTTTGCCAAAAAAGGAGAAAAATTCATTACCTATTAGAACATATTTTGGCTGTACTATGCAAGCAATTTAGTAGTCTGTGTATATGAGTTTTGGCAGTCTTTGAGACAAAAGAAGTAAGGTTGCTTTGAGTGCACTGAAGTTTTGCTTTTAACTTCACTGGAGCCGTGATTCTTCAACAGATCCATAACCTGAAGGTCTAAAGTGCCCATAAAAGGGCTACTGCAAATCTATAAATCATAATAATCAGAGCCCTCAGTTGACCTGACAACCAATACCATTCCTGCTTAGGATCTAGCCCTGCAAGCCTGTAACCCTCTGCGTGTGCCACACTCAGTACTCGCTTGTTAGACTGCTTTGTCCCCACCTTTTGTTTCACTGGAACATTTTTGACAATAAAGGGCATCTTTTTTTTAAGAAAAAAAAAATAAAATAAAGGGCATCTTTTTTTAAGAAAAAAGAAAGTGTTTGAAGGCAAATTATCCTCCTGGGAACCTGGTGCTCCAGTGTTTGGGCTTTAAACATTCTGGGACATGCTGACTTGTTTAATAGCTACAGTCCTTTCTGGAATGTTTTTAAATTGTGTAAACATTCCTACTAGTTTTATGGGTTTATAAACTGGGGTTTTTTATGTGGGTACAAATTCAAGTTGACAGTGTACTTTCCAAGCTTCCATTAAATAGGGACAACTTGCTATTGATAGAGGAATATCTCTGAAATAACTTTATGATGTCTTGCAATGGAAGACCTTTCATTAACTGGTTAGAAAAACAACCTACTATGTGTCTGTACGGCTTTTACCATACTGTGCCCTAATGTTTGTGAGACTCCTACTGGTGGGAAGTGAAAAAATCCAACAATAATTGAAAGGAGAGAGGAATGTATTTTCACTGTGCATTGTGTTTGTCAGTTACTGCTATCATGCAGTCATCAAAGCGCTCAGCACTTTGAAACTTCACACTTAAAGGTAGCAGTATGATGGTGCTTTCCCTACATACACTGTTTTACCTCTCTTGAAGTGTGTCAGCGCTGCTTTAAAAGATCAGTATAGAAAACTTCTGCAACTACACCATCTGGTTTCAGTTTACCTTAATTTGATGTCAGCCAAGCTTCTGCAGTCCACATGATTAAAAGGGACAGAGCTAAACCTCCTGCATTTTGGGGACTTAAGCCTACCTTTTCCTCCTGTAAATTTTGACCTTATCAAAACAAACTTCTCCAACCTCCCCTGAAACTGGAAAATAAAACAAATGTTTGCTACTATTATTGGAAATTAGTGGATGTTTGTGACTGTTTTTAAACCTACTAACTGGAGCTGTTTTCTGTTGAGGAACATTGTGCTTGTGTTACACCCCATGGTGGGGTTCTCTAGCTTGCCCTGTGCTCAGCCTGCATTGTGAAGGCTTTAAAGAGGGAGCAGGGGCAGCTTCCATCCCTTCCGCTGAGGAGCTCCATGGGGAAAGAGAACATACTGTGCATAAAAAATGGTGTAACCATTGCCTGATTGTGTGCCTAACTCTGGCACTAAAGGGAGTTGGGGCAGGTACCGGTGTATGCCATGTATACATGTATGCCATGTATACTTGTTTCCTCTGTTCCTAGAAGCATGACTCAGCCTTGGGAACAGTTCCTTAGTGAGGTGGTTGGGAGGATTGATGAGCTGCTGAATTCCTCCTTGTCTAGTTTCCCCTGTCTAGCTTGCCTCAAATTATCACTGAGCTTTATTATTTCTACACACACACCACGTTTAAAATCATACAGATGATGCTTCTCATTCTGCTCATTCTGAGCAACACACTGCTCAGGCTTTGCAGCTGGTTGAGTGCCAATGAAACGAATTAACTTGATAACTGAGCTGAGAAAGTGCTTGGAAATACATTTTCTGATGCTTTCTTATAGATATTCCCATTGGACCATGCAGAGAACTCTTCCCATCTGCATTGTGAAAGAAACAGCAGAATACAACTTTTTTTTTTAAAAAAAGCCTTTTAAAATTAAAACCTTTGAGAACTTAATTAAATGCACTGTGAGAAAAATGTGCAGCTCACTTACGGCTATTGACTTGAGGTTTATACGTTATTGCCAAGTCCTGGAATGAATAAAGCTTTAATGTTGAAATCAGGAACAATTGTTTTGTGCATTTTTTCATGTTGAGGCAATAAGAAAACATATGCTTAAATTCCATGTAGTATATACAGGAAAGGAGGGTTTTGGATTGCAAGCAATGGAGCTGACTTGTTTAAAACTTCCAGTCCCCTTAGGAGACATTTTTCAATCGGTCCCTTGAAAATTCAGGAATTTTCCAGGATTGTGGGGGATGAGCATAAAGACAGAAAGATCTTCTTAAATCTACATTTTGGTTGGAATCCCAAAACACGTTGTTGAGGTGTGGGCATTTCAGCCTCTCTTGTGCTGGATGCTTCCTTTCTGTTCTGCAGAATACATGCCTAGCCTGGCTACTGAGTTGTGCAGGAGGCCGACTGTAGGTGGTTTAGGGGAACTTTGGCTCATCATAGCGTGCATCTTTCCTCTCATTTCTAACTGTAGCATGCCTGCTTGTCCACTCACTTTTATCTATTTGCTTTATTCCTGCATATCCTAAGCGCTCATTCTGATGAGGAAGCCACCCTCCACTGATCACTTGCACGTTCTTAGCAGCGTGTTTTCCAGTGGGATTCATGCATTAATCCCACATTAACAGGGAACCCCTTCCCTTTCCAGCGCAGGTCCCCGTTCCGCCGGGCGGCCGCAGGTGCTTGCCTCGCCTGCCCTCTGGCGGCGGCGGCGAGCAACAGCAGAGTGCCGGCAGCGGGGCCGCTGCCCTCTCGGTACCTCTCCGTGCGGGATCCGCACGGCAGCGCCGGGGAAGCGCTGAGCGCACACGCACGCACGGAGCTGCGCCGGGACTGTGAGCTGTGCCCCACGCCTCTTCCCTGCCTCAGCCGGGATGTGTCCAGTGTCACCGGGTGAGGAGCAGAGGCAGGACCTGACCCCTAGCCTGCAGGCAACTGGCTAAGTAATGGCTGTGCTGTAGACACCTGCGCTCCTGCCACGGGTGCTGCGAGAGATCTGTGCGTATCTTGAGTTCTGAACTTCGTGCGTGTGTGCAAGGCTGAGCTGAGCTGAGCTGGAGTTGCCCCGCTGGCAGGTAAGAAACAAGCGGTGATGGTTGATTTGGACAGACTCGTCTATGCTGTGGGCGCCTGAAGTTAGACGAGATGGAAGCCAACAGTGGTTTGCAAGTTGACCCTTATAAGGGTCTTGATGGAGCCACTCGTGTTTGAGGGCAGAAGAGAGTAGGGACGTCTAATAACTCATTTCTCATGTGAATAATGTCTTTGCTATTCTTTTGTGGTCAACACAGGTTCTTTTATTGACGAGTGTATTTTCACTATGACACACAGCATTACCCCCAGGAGCACCACACCTCCAGCAGCTGGTATGTGGAACTTCACAGAACATCCTGTTGGTTGGGAGCAGCAAAGGTAAGAATTTAGTGCATGCAAAAAGGAGCTGCAGAGGGGCAGCACCCAGAAATGCAGGTACTGCTGCTGTCATGCAGACAGAGAAGCCATGAAGTAGATGGAAACCAGAAATACTTCAAAGAAGAATAAAACTACTGGTGAACTCTTCTGCAACTCCAGACAGGGGGAGATATTTTCAAAGCAAGGAGGGAGTTGGGGGCATAAGAAGAAAGCTGAGCACTCAAGTTCCAAGATGTGGCTCAGGGAACATTATGCAATAGCCCCAGACTGAGACAGAGATACATTATTGCATGTAATGAGAGGGTCTGGGAATTAAAACTGAACAAAGACAGAAAAACATAGCCAGAGAGCTAGGACAAACAAAAATCTCCAGGGAGAGCGTCACAAAGGATGACCTCATGATGGCCTTTGGTAGAACTCAGATCTGGGAAGATCTGGCAAAAACATTTCTTTTTGAACTCTGAGGCTCTGTATGTAACCATTATATTGGAAATGCTGTACTTTTGTTTAAACCAAAATGAATTATAAACACTGCTTTGATTAACATTTAAAATGATTGCTACTGTGCTTCCATTTCCCAGGAAATTACGCCTATCTCAGAACACAGTTTCTGGTGCCTATATTTCATGTGGATTGTAGATAGATGTGCACAATCCAGCCATACACGTTGTAGGTCCTTTACCCGTCCTGTGTTAACTTCATTATAAAGACCACACACAGAGATACTACATTCATGACCTACGCTTGTTCTTTAGGAATGTGCCTGTTTGTTCATCACTAATAAAACCCGGTGTGTTTCTTTGAGCACTGAGCTCTATGCATACATGTCACTGATGCAGATGTCTTGGATTTTCAACATTATTTTTCCTATTTTAGAGCTATACCACTATGAGGAGAAATACACACGAGTGCTCAGCATCACTAGTGCTAGTTCTCTTTGTCATTACTTGAGAGAGAAGAATATGTAGGTATGTATTCCTGGTACATTCCCAGCAGCACTTTCTGTGAGTAACCAAACTGGAAGGAATATATGTCTCTTTCTGAAGAAAATGTAGCTTCTGTCAGCAAGTGTGCCAACAGTTTGTCCTTCCCGGTTCCTTTTTCTGTGCCTGTTTGTCTTGGATGTCTTAAAAATTCCCAGTGATTTTAAATCTCTAACAAAAAGATTTGGGCAAAGCTGGTGGGGAAGAGCTGACCTCAGCAAGCCTGTGACACCAAGGTGAGCAGACAGAGGTGGAGCGAGGAAGAGCTGTTCTCTAGGCCACAGGGCCTTGCTTTGGTAAGTCTTCCCAGAAGCTGTCTGCTGCAGACAACTTCAGTGCTTTGGTCTAATGCTCCTTGGCGTATGATGTCAGAAAGCTCTCAGGAGTGGAGGGTTAGTGAGCAGGATGGTACTGATCTTAATTTTACAAAGGATACAGGAGCATCAAACAGTTCCTGGTGCCTTTAGGAATGAAGAGCAATCAGTGCCTGGGAAAATCTATTCTGCTGGTCTCTGTTCCTTGCTCCTGTGGACTAGATCTTCAGATACTTATCTTGAAACTAACCTATTTTAGCTAACATGGTTGCATTTTCTGTTTGTTTTAAGCATTCCAGTTCTTTGAATTCATGGTTCACCTAAAAGGACAGATTACCAGACAGCGAATGTGAACTGCCTGACTTTCTCTCAGGGGACAAAAGAGGTGGAGAGCACAACTGTGCTTGAACAAGTAGTGCGGGGATCATTCAGGCTGTGTTGCACAAATGTGGCTTTCAGACAAGATCTGACAATGTATGCAGCTTTGGGCAGGCTCTTGGAGTTTGTAAGGCTCCAGAGTGCGGCTTCACCCTGGAGGGCACCTTGAAGTGGGAATGTCATTCAGGAATCTGAGGTACTGAAACAGTTCACCAAGACTTTTCCACTCCTAACCCTGCAAACCACTGACATTATTCTCCAAAGATTCCTTTGTAGGCACAAAGGCATTTGTGATTCCTTTGTTTTGCTCATTCTCTGCTCGGTGCAAGAGGATTTGATGTCAATCAACAGTCATCTTCTGACCTGGTGCTGTGGGGTTCTGTGCACCTGTAATCAATATGCTGAGCACCCTCAGTTTCTATTGACATCTCTGAGAGTTTCAGGTTGCCAGAAATGTTGGGGCTCAGAGCCCAGCCAAGTCCTCATTTGAAGGCAGCACATGATCCTTCAGTTTCTCTCTCAGCAAAGCAGCATGTGTTATACCAACAAGAGCTACTGCATTTGTTCCATGGACATCACCAGGGAGACATTCTTCCTTTATCATTTACTTACCTTTATCTCAAATTTCAATTACAAAGGGAGAAGCTCCCTTCCTGGAAAAAGCTCTCAGCTAGCCTGCAGTCTGGTAAACTGTGCTACATTTTTCTGCTTCTCCCCATGTTGTGACTTTCTATGGCCAGTTTTGGCTAGGATTGTACTATGCAAGATAAAGAATGCTGTTATTCCCAACCTCCAGCTCACACCCTCTCAACATCTGTTCTTCCGGGTGTTTATGGTAAGGCTTTGCTTTGCTACCTGCTGCAGAGTGTCATGATTCCTAGCAATGCACAACACTTGCGTTTTCCTGTTCAGAGTTCTCTACTTAGGCTGATTTTAATCACACCTGTGTGCTTGTGTGTTCATGTGTATGCACACACGCATGCATGTGCAGGCACAAGTGTATGCATGCATGTGCTCATGTGTGCGTGCCTATGTGTGTTTTAAATTAGTCACACTAGCTTCAAAGCCATATGAAATACTTTTCCACGGATAAAGTGGTTTTGATCACCGTGAAGGGGAGAAGAGAAAACAATAAGAATTGGGTAGTGGAGTTGGGTACAAAACTGGAATGAAAAGGTAACTATAAAGACAGGATTTCCCCTGGTAAAGGGGGAATAAATTAACATCATGATTCAATAAATCTGAGAAAATGTTCCAGTATGGGATCAGTTTCTAAGGTCCTTGTCGATATGACTTTTAATTGATGGGCTAACTTGATGGTGTTCATGGCTTTCAGCATAAACTCACCTCCAAACACAAGGAAAGTAGCAGGAACAAGAGTGGCATAAAATACAGATTGATTTGTCCAGCCGGGGAAACTGGGCTTTTGAAAAAGTCTTCATCCCTGTAGGAAAAAATGTCTCCTGTAGTGTAGCTCTGTTAGATGGAGGAAGCCTGGCAAGGAGGAGTTTGACTATTCATTTCTGCAGACTGACCTTGCTTCATGGAATCAAATCTGCTCCATTTGTGTCTTCTGAATACCTTAGGAGAGGTATCAAGCTCTCATAGGCTCCACCAAAGCTCCGACTACAGCTTCTGGCCCCTATGGAAAGTCCCTGCTTTCACGTACTGCAGGGATTTTAGCTGAGAGGAGCATCAACTTGCTATGGAAGGTGTGAGAGGCAGACAGGAGGCATCCTGTGAGCTCAGCACATGGACAAAACCCCATATGAGCAGAGACTTTTCCAGGGAATGGCAGCTTGAGCCAATGTGTCTGAGAGGTCTGGCATGTAATAGGATGACATGAAGTAGTCTTAGTTTTGCTACCTGGAGGTGAGGCCTAGGGAAAGAGCCAACAAGGTTAAGGCAGGCTCCCAAAAGTGGTCAGAATTTGAATTCCCTACCAGCTACTACAGCGTGAGCCTTTGTGTTGTTACACCTTATTGCAGCCAGTGTGAACCAAGGGCTTAGCGTTTTTGAGGGGAAGGTTGAGGAAGTTTGTGGAGAGGTCACTTTCTCCCTTAGAACCTTGGGAAAGAGATGAGATCTGCCAGATGTGGTTTGATCTGTTGGATCCACTGGATCTACTTCTAGTAGCCCTCTGCCAGGAAATCCAGAGATGTAATGGCACAGGTTGCACCCAAGGCTAGACTATTCTGTTGGCAGACTGGAGACAAGGCTGGTTGGGAGTGAGTGAGTGAAAGACAGCCTGCCTCCAAGCTGCAATCAGTGGGGAGGCCATGATAGCTCAGATCCCTCCAGTGATGACAAGCTGTGCAGAGGAGACACTGGCAGTACGTCACATCCCTGTGACAGGGTTTACCTGTGGAAAGGATGGCTCCTGTGCAGTCAGTTGACATCACAGATTTGGATAGTGATGTTTCAGAAGAAGGATTTCCAGGCTTTCCCACCAGTTTGAGTGAAAATCATCAAAAACTTAGTCCTTTTCTGGTTTTGGGTTTGGTTTCTTTTTTTGCTTTGGCAGCTCTACCTGTTGCCTAGGTGTAGTTGGCATAGATGACGCTGAATTCTTAACCCTACTGCACAGTTACTGGGTAATGCCTTTTACTACGTGGAGCAGTAAATAATAATGAAATTATCAATATCTGGCTGCAGTGGCAGTGGTGCAATGCGCTATAAAAATCTGTTTGCCAGTGTGAGTGCTCAACGGCATTGCGCGTACAGCGAAACCGTGAAAGGTCACTTCTATCTCGATTATTCTCGCCCAAACCAAGGTCAATCTGACGCGACCGAGCAGTTCTACCGCTGCTGCCCTGCAGGGGGCACCAAATCCCTTCGGGAGCGCAGCGGGCCCGACGCTGCAGCCGGGACCGGGCGCGGCGGCGGTTGCGGGCGCTCCGCGCCTCCCGAGCCGTCAGCCCCCGGAGTTCGTGGCTCCTGCGCTGTGGTCCCTCCTGCCCCCCGGATAACCCCTGCCCGCATCGTGCGTGTGTAGCGGGGGAGCAGACCCCTGAGGCAGAAGCGCCGGGGCTGTCCCTCACCCTTCGTTCCCCGTTGTAAATCAGCGCTGCTGCTCTGCCAGTGAGACCCATGCGGGGAAAGTGCGGGCTTTGTAGGCCGGGACGCCTCGGTGCTGAGGCTGCTGGCTAGGGCAAGTGAGAGGGGCGATCAGCACACGGCTGCCCCTCTATTTCCTGCTGCTACAACAGGCCGGGCTGGGGTGGGGTGGGAGCAGAGCAGTGCGGGACCGAACCCCCTCCCCACACCTGAAACCTGCCTCTGAACCACGCTCCCATGGAATCGCATTTTCCCTAGCGCCAGGCCCTGTCCGCGGCCGGTCAGAGCTGGTTTGAGGAGGGAGGCCGGAAGGTGGCAGCCTTGTCCGGCTGCGGCAAGGGCTGAGCGGCCGCGGGCGCTCCTTGGCTTCCAAGCTCCCGTCCCGGGACCGGTAACCCCCGGCACCCCGGCCCTTGTGCTCCCGCGTGTGTCAGCATCAACAGCGGGCTGCCAACACGAGGGGTTTCGACTGTCTCCACAACACGTTGTAAAGACTTTGTGAAGGTTTAAACTCTGGCGCTAAACGCGTATCCTATGGGAAACTGCTCTTTCTGCCGGGCGTCTTGCCCTACTGCCCCCAGTTTATTAAATGTGCATCAATCAGCTGATAACGTGCCCAGTAATTTGACATTTTTGTTTCTTGACAGGTTCCTATGTCTTTTTAGCAGGTTTTAGAGGTATTTATTGTCTCTTCTAACCCAAGTACTATGTGTAATGTTGTGTAATATATATTGTGAATAAGCAGAACTTGTTAGCTTGTTAAAATGAAATGATCCCTAGTTAGCCCGGGATATAATCCCATTCTTAGGGTTCTGTCTCTCATTTATTTGGCAGCACAACTTTTTATCTTGGACGCACATTTTCAGTGCTGCAAATTAATCTTTGAGGTGAGACACCGCGTTGCTGCCGGCAAAGAAACCTTGCTTTTGTAGTAGTAGTGACTAATTTACACGCCTGCCCCCGCTCTCTTTCTAGCCTTCTATTCATAAGCAATATATCAAGGGTGGACGAATGCCAGCAGAACAGCCTGTCTTCGGGAAAGATACTAGCTTTTTTTTCACCCTTGCCTGACTCTCTACTTGCGCTGGCACTGAAAGCCTGTCAGTACAACCTCCATCGTTACCTTATTTTTCCTTGTTTCCTTTCCTCCTACTCCAGGTCCCTCCAGCCCTTCAACTTCTTCCTGATAAATATCTTGACACTTGAGGAAGGTGCTAACAGGAGTTTGTGTGTGTTTTAATTTAGAAGTCATGCTTTCTGAGCTGGTTTTCGAGGAAGCAAAAGTCTCTTTGTAACTGCCACCTGAATATTTCACATCTGATACAACTGCCTCGTCCTTTTTACTCAGGTTCCTTACAAGCTGCCCTGTAGCCACCGAAGCTTCTTGTTGAAGTCGCACCCAGCCATCACTTTCTGCAAGGCGAGGGAGAAGGAGGTCTGCAAGAGTTCATGTTAATAATGACTCTAAGTGCCCATTTCCCACACATCTTCGCTAGCACAAACAACGAAAATAGTCCACTTGCAGAGAATCTGATTCAGCTTTCTTGCATTCCGCAATAACAGATGGATTGCTAGACTGTTTACTGTTGCTTCCCACTAACTTCCTGTTAGTAAACTCCTGTATTATTTATGAAACAGAAAAATTACAAAGAAGTATCCGAGCTGATTACTGCCTGCTGGTGAACCGCTGCCAGAGAAACTTTTAAACAAATATGTATATGGGAGCAAAGATCACTCCCGCTGCGGGCTTTTCTCGGTATTCTTTTTACAATTGTTTGTTTCACAATATACAGTGACCCTGTTGTGAGCAGGTATTTCCTGCACCCAGACATCTACAGTTGAGTGAAGGTATCTGTGAATGTGTGAAGGAGTAAGGGGGATTACAAACAAAAGCATGCATGCACATTACAGAGATCAGCTATGACTAAGAAATGTTTAAAGCCTTTCTGTTTTACAGTGTCAATGATGAATGCAACGTTACTAATGTGATATTAATCTCTGCTGACCTAGTTTAGGAAGCTGGCTATCATGGAGCTGTTGGCAGAAAATAGAGAGAATAGTGCTGTATCAATCACCTTCATGCTACTTCTGATGTAAGTAGACAGAAAACGTGGAGAAACTTTATTTTCCTCTCAGTTTGACTGTTAAACTCCACAAAACACACAAGCTGCGAAGAGCACTTTGTTTGCGCTGCATACTGTAGGTTAGGCTGAGTTCTGACTCTCAGTGGTGTGAGAAGCGGCCAGTATAAAATCTGTTTGTACAATTGCATCAACAGAGCCAGTGAATTTTGAAAATAGTCTGTAATTAAAAAGAGCAAAATCTAATGCAGAAATATGCATCTGGTGTATTCCCAACGGCACTTCTGGCCAGTTCAGAAATAATGCTTGACCCAACGTAGTCATTCTGTTTTATATATAGTTGCTGTTATATTTCTCTGAGTTTCTATTCTATTTGTGTACTTTGTATGAATGAGTTGGCTGTTCCACCTGATATTTATGGTTGTAGATGTGCATTGTATATACATACAGAACCAGAATGAAGATTTTCCAGATCTGAAACACAGATAAATCTTCCTGGAGATTTTTATATTTGATTCCCTAAACTGAAATCAAAACTAAAACAGCACTGCAGATCGAGCACTGTCTAATATTAGCCCTGCTACCACAGATCATTCATTGTATAAAGTTTTACACAAAAAGCTGCTGTGCATTGTAGGCAACTGCAGGATGCTGATTAAATCGTCATATACCTTTGTAAGAGCTGCATTTGCAAAGAACTGATATCAGATGGAACAGGGAATTTGCTGTTTCTGGGGCAGAACCCATTTCTGAGTGTTTGTGTGAGACAGCATCACGTAACTGATAAGTCATTTCAAGTAATAGTAAGGATATGTCTTCTCCGATCAAATTCTCTCTTTTCTTTGCCTCCTTAAACACTCTCACTCAGAGCTCCTACTGACAGAAAAAGAGTTCTGTATTATTAAGGGCAGACGGCAGATCAACGGCAGTATCTCCTGATGCTTCAATCCACCGACAAGAATCTTGTGACAGATGTTTCTGCACTTTATGCAAATAGGAACTTCATGGATCAGTTTTCCCTTCCTCCGTGGAATATATGCAGCTGGAAAATAGAAATCCAGCTTTATGGCATGAAACGGGGGGAAAAAAAATCACGCTACTGACCAAACAGGCAGCTGAGAGAAAGGAAGCCGTAGATGTGAAATTCAAATAAATACACTGCTGCTTCTTAGGATCACTTCTGGGCGTCTTAACTGAGCAGTGTACGCGGTGATATAGGTTTTGTGGGCTTTCTCTGTGACAACACTGTTGCTCACAAGTCGTTTCTGAAAGGGGAAAAAAAATCTTTCATGGGTTGGGTATAATGTTTCTTCACAAATAGGGTTTTTTTCACCATTTCTGGTATGCTGCTTTCATTCTCACACTAGTTGTGGATATCTGTATTAGCTACAATACAGAAGTGTGTTAAAAATGGTGCAGGTGATTTTGCACAAGAAAGGATTCCAGCTACTTATATGGAATAAATAGGGTATTGACATTTATACAGACTCTGTGGGTTTAATTATGTTCTTTTATAATAGCACAGAAAGCTGTATGTAAACCCGATTGATAAAAGAAGATGGAAAATTTCCTTCGTATTTATGAAAAGAAAAAAATCCTCAACCCTTAAACTTAGTGCATTAGTGAAAGTTGAAAAGAAATACAATTTTACAAATAATTGTATAGTATATAAAAGAACATTTTTACTTCATAATTTCTATTAAGTAAATTATATCATGCAATAAGAATGAGTTGTGTAATCTCATTTATTATTTTCCTAGAAAATCAGGAAAGGTGGTGATACTAAATGCGATTATGTTTAAAATGCAATTTTATTGCTTCATTAAACGAAATTAATTCTGTTATTTATAATTCTATATACTCCTTTTAAGATTTCTGTGCAAGTATTTTTTACCATCAGACATGAGAACATGAATTGTTACTCAGCGTATCTGCACCTTATTTTCTTGGTGAAGCTTTTGTTAATCTTTTCTATTTCAGGTGTTTTATATACTATTGTGGGTCACAATATTTTTCCCCTCAATATTTTAATTTAGAATTTAATTCAAAGCCTGTACCGGTACTGTGCAAACATTCAGTTGGGAACTATGATACATTTTCTTTATAGAGACACAAAGCATGGTTTTGTAGCATGGTATTGTGTAGAATCTTGTCTCCATTTCATGACAAGTCAAATGCTGGGAAGAGATCTTTATTCAATTCAGGTATACTGCATAATTTTGTTCAAAAGTCTCTTTCTGTACTTCTTTTTTTCTAGTTAATTTTACAGTAAGCATTACTGACTTTATGTAGATTTATTTCAATTGAGATCCTTAAAAAAACCCCAGCATCCAAAGGTACAGTGTCAGTACAAGAAAAAGAGGAAAGAAAGGGACTACATGTGTAAATGACTATCATACTATATTGAACCTAATTCAGATGAACAGCAAATAATTGTCAATATATTTGTACATATTATATTATATTATGTCTGCTTTTGCAACTAGCCCTTCAGCTAGTGATGTTCTGTGGGTAAGGTACAGTTTCAGAGAAGACCTGTGTCTGGAGAGTCAAATACAATTCTAGAATCAAGTATTAATAGAATAAACTTAATTTTAGGTTTTTTTTTTTATAAGTGCAGCTGCATTTTCTATTTAATTATAGGTTCCCACAGTAGTAATTTTTCCATGACCTGCTCAATCTCAAAAGTCAGAAAATTGCTTCTTTTTTAAAGCTGACAATAGCACGGTATGTTTCCAAAAGAAAAAGACAAATTACAGAAAATCATTACTTTAAGCATATTTAAATAGCCAGGAAGAAATCCTAATTGAAAAGTTTGCTAAAATGTGAAAAAGTTGGCAGTCCTTTTTTTTCCTTTTTTCTTTTTTTTAAAAAAAGATTATTGTCATGTTGTTTGTAGCTTTACAAGCTGCTTATGATGCGATGCCTTTGCTTTCTCTGCTCACCTTCTACCCCCGTCTTTCCTGTCTGATAAGATTAGACAAAACATTTTTTAGGAAGCAAAGATTTTAACTGGAGGGTACTTAATTTTGTAGGTGTGTTTAATAATCTAAATTGATTATTCCTTGAGAAGCTGATACAGAGGTAATGGGAATCTTTGTATTTCTTTGCATGGGCTTCAGAGTAGTCTGTGAGCCTTTACTTACCAGTAGCAGCTAGTTTCCCTAGTATTTTAGAAGAATTCTGTAACCATATAATTATTGTAACATATGTGTAGAGGATATGGTAGCATATTTATGTTAAACTGTAACATGATTCAAGTCAATAATTGACCTAGAAATTAGCACTGTTAAAGTAATGCCTAAACAAGTATGCATTTAATGAAGTTGCTTGGCTCACAGGGTAGAGCGTGAGACCTGACAGAGGCGCGCAGTGAAGCTCTCCTTCCGCGTGTCATCCTGCTGTGTTTGTGGGATGCCGTGGGATCTATGAACGCTGTTTGCAGGGGAGTTAGGCACTGTTGTGAGGAACCCGGTGCTGCTGTTTGCAGTCTCGGGATGGGGCTCTAGGGTGACTGCAACTGTTGGCTGACAGTCCCTGTTTTGGCCCTGAAAAGGAGGCGTTTAGGGAAAGCCACCCAGCACATGGCACATGGGGTGCACCCTGGGGTGGGCAGGGGAAGGAGCACCGCCATGGCTCTTTAGTGCTCTGTGCCCTCACCATGGCCAGCTGCCCATGCAGTTGCCAGTTACTAGTCATTAATTACATTACTGCCAATTAGGGTATTTCTAACCGCAGTTGTTCAGAAAGGAAAAAAAAGAGGTATCAAAATACACTTGACCACAATGAAGTGCACCCCATTTCCTCTGGATGCCTCCTCCCCAATAAACCTGTGCTCTTCTCTCATCCCCACTGGTTCTTCTCCTGCTGTTTCCCACCTCCAAGCTTTCCCCCACTGCGGGAGGGCCCAGTCCCTTTCCCTGACAGCCCCCCAAGGTTGTGGCGGGGTTTTTGGTAGCTCATCTCTGGGGTTTCAGTGAAGAGCAGCACCCAGGGAGCAGAGGCCCTGCAGTCCCAGGTCCATAGCGGATTTTGGAAGAGCCGGTGAGTGTAGGCATAGTGGGAGGAGGTGGGCTGGTTAGCATCTCCTCATGGAAGAGAGAAGAAAGTCTTCAATGGGGTCCCTTCTGCTACCACAAAATATCTGGGAAAAAAGAAAAGGATTGGCTGCCAAGGTAGGTAGCCATGGTAATGTGTCTTCATTTTCCCCAAGAGAGCATACAGATTGAGGTGCTCTTTATCTGCTGAAGCACTCAAGCTCTTTTGCATCCCTGTGTTCTGTTTCCCATGTCTCAATGACTGTAGCTCTAACAATTGGGCCCAGACCACAGTCCTGTGGGAGAAAGCAGTGTCCTACAGCTGTTCAGAGCAGGGATCCCTTCATCGGTCTGTTCTCTGTCCATTCTGGTTAGTATGTCAAAGGAGCTGTGTGCAAAAAACAATTGGCATCCAAGGATTGCTTTGGTCAGTAGTGCTTTTCATTTGAAGTCAAATGAAAAGAGGTAAAGTTTGTGATACTTGCCTGGTACTTTTGCTTTCTGCCTCTTTGTTTCTTTCTTCACTGGTGTGAAAAAATGGGAGTTTACATATGGGGTGTGTGTGTATCCATCTTTCTCACTTTCTTTTTTGTTGGCCTAAATTTCCAGTCATTTATCAAACTATGCTGTTGTGTTTTCTGACCCAGCAGGGGGTTGGGGGACTCAATGTAAGGACCTTGACCCCCCAGCCAGCATCCCTTGGGGGATTCTCTTCATTGGGTGCTTTCAGGCTGTGGCTTCCCCCAAAGACAAAGGTGATTTCTATTTGCCAAAGTGGGGAGACAACAGGAGGAATAATAAAGACAAAAATCTAAGCAGTCAGCTGAACTTGTTCAGAGTGATACCAGCCAGCGGCATTCAGACGGCAGCAAACCCAAGGTTTCCCTAACCTTGGCAGAAGTGCAGGAAATAGTTGCAGGAGGATGAAGTGTTCTTGAACTGTTTCTCCAAGGTATCAAGCACAAGCAGGCTTTGCTTCAATATTAAGCACGTGCCTCTCTTTTCTTCCCCTTTAAAGAAACTTTTTATTGTAGACCATAAAAGGGGGGCGGAAAATTAATCTCTCTGTGTGTGTGTGGACACCTGTGCTGCCTCTACACTATCCAAGGACAAAGATGCAAATCAGGACCTTCCCTGTATAATAGCATTAATAAGGCAAATTTCTTGCTAAAGTCTTACAGTAAAAGCAGAAGGTTAAAAGAAATAGCTGTGCTTGAGTGTCATTTTAAACAAAAAAGAGAAAAATAATTAACCACATTCTTAAAAGCATCAGCCAGAGCTTCCCTGGAAGCATCAAAACCAGCATTCCAGATAAAAGCAGCATGATGTGAAAAGACCTGATCAGCAACAGATTGATGTCTGGGCTTGGGGACTAATGTAAGAACTTAAAGACTTGGCTAGAGAATATATCTTGAGAAGCATAAACATATAAGAGGATGCCAAACCATGAAAGGCTTCCTTTGCACTGAGAATTCAGAAATCGGCGTGTTGACAAGCAGGGAAGCCAATGCTGCAAGCAAAGCACATAGGGTGATGAATAAACTCAGCCTTTGGGAACTAGAATGAGATCTAGGAAAGGCCAACCTATTTAGCCACAATGTTAAGTCTCTACATGCCACATTTAGGTGCTGTCAAGCCTCAGATCTCCCCACCCGGCTGTCGATGCTGACGTCCTATGGATTGGGGCAGCTTGGTTAGATTCAGACGGTGTGTGCTTGTGTTAAGTTTTAAGAGGGGATGGAGAGACTTCCAAGAGACTGACTTTATAGCAGGCTGGTTGAGCCATTTGTTGAGGCAATGGGAGAGTCAGGTCTAATTTCCTGCTCCAATGTGCTGCGTTTCCTGGCCGTCAACTTAGCAGTAGGCTCCTGGAGTGCTTCCCCGGAGGCCAGATATGGTATATACACCTCCTGTGTACCGGGTGAGAGCCTGGAGGCTGTGTGGGGTCTGAGCTGTTCTTCGGCTGGCACAGCACGTCGGAGACAGATGTATTCCTCTGTAACTGTGATCTCCACAGTTAGCTTTAAACACTTGAGCAACGGGCAAAGCAAGGGAACAGATACTTCTCATGTGGTTCTTCAACGTGAGATCTGGTCACCCTTTATTGAATGAGGAGTCTTTCTGGGATGCTAGAAGTGAAGCAGTATTCTAATTGGATAGTTCAAAAACTAGCCTTGAAATAACAGATTAACATACGAAGCAAGAAGGCTATGAAAAAGCAGTTATTAAGGAATTAAATAGGTCCTAGCTAATATGCAGTCTGTGGTTTTGGTGGGTAAGCTCAATTTAAAAGCTATATTCTAAGAAAAATAGACATACCTGCAAAAATATGGGAGGTGCATACAGAAAGAAATAAACTCTACCTGTAAGAGCACTTTGAGAGGGCAATCCGTAGGAGAAAATGCCAATGGCTTAATCTTTTGCATTTAGCAAAACCCTACCATGTGACCACTCAGGCTAAACTCTGCCTTTCTCTGGTTTGGAAGAGATCTTGAAAGTCCTTTAAACTTGTTGACTTGCTCCACTTTTGCTGGGCCTTCCCGCATAAGCACACTGATCCAAGCGCTATCATCCCTTGAGACGTACTCGTGTTATTGTCAGGTATCTCCTGGAGACTCAACACCTACCCTGGGAGAATGCTGGTAAGCACTGCAGGCGCCTCTTCTTTCAGCAAAGTGATTAATGACTATGCAGCTGATGGCTCTCACTCTTGTTCAGTTGGCAGGGATGGTATCACTAAACTTGTGCTCACTTGTCACAATGGCAATAGAGTTGGAATTTAATTAGCTGCTGGAGAGAAGCCCTGACAGCTGTGGCGTAGGTTTTTCAATGTGGATGTTGCCTGGATCGCAAGAAAAATATCAAGGGCTGGTGAGAACAGCCATGTTCTAAAAGAATCTCTGCCTGGGTTAGACCACTGCCTACCAAAGAGGTATGTGCGATTATCTTCAAGCTATTTATTGACTGTTGTGTCAGATTGTGGTTAAAGTTTATCTTTACTGAAAGTTGTCCTCAGGAATCCTTTTACTTCATCAAAACTTACTTTTCTTTTCCAGGGTTTAGGTTGGAAGCACAGTGTTTGCGTACCACATTACCCCTGGGTTTGCCTCTGGCTTGTGCTTCCTGGAAGAAAGGCAGTGGGTCTGCTGCTGGTTCCTAAAACAGGGCCAGCCTGTGGTGGCCTTCTGGTAGTGAAACCAGTTTACTAGCAGCAGCATCAGGTAAGACTTCATCATTTTTTTTATGGTGATGGTTATCATTGATAAACTAACAGAATATTGGCTGGAAAAAAAGGGCAAATGTTTTTGGGGAAGGGGTGTTTTTTATGTAACATTCCCTTAGCTTGTTATGATGCCCTCTCCTGAGTATCAGAATCAGGCCACCGGGAATTTGTTTCCTTCTTGTTGCCAAACAATTACTCATACCAGTAGCCTTCTGAAGTCACTGATATGCTCTGAAATGCTGAAGGCACTTTTATAATGATTTCTATTATTTTCCACAAGGGCTCATGCTGTGAACAGGAAGTTTCCTCATTTGTCATTTGGCTGCCCCACTGTCAGTCTTGGAGGAGCGCCCCATTGCCCAGATGAGCATACCTTTGGGAGCCCTAAAGGCAGACTAAGATTTGCCTCCTGACTTGCATCTCTGAATCTGTTTACCTCCCATCATCCAGAAATGTCATCCCTCAAAGACTGGAAAAGGAGCCCCTTTTCTATGGGTCTACACCCATGGCCCTGCTTTCCTTCTCACACTCCAGAGCTACCATGCATGCCTCCTGGGACCTCCTGGCCACATCCTCTGGGCTGCAGGTGAGCTCACCCTAAATCCCGGGGTTTGTGGCTGCAGTCCTTTCCTTCCCCTCCTGGGACCTAAGCAGAAAGCACACTTCCTTCTAACCTCAATTTAAAGAAGAGTGAGGCCTTCTTTGACTCCAAAGATGTTTTTCTGCTACAGACTTTTCTGTTTGGAGCCTTTCTCTGTATTTAAAGTTCAGATGAACCAGAGCTACTTCTGCACTCTTCAGGCCGCTGTCACATTAAACCATGTTTAATACAAGCTGGGGTTTCTTGTGCTTGTCACTCTGAAGCCTCCTGGGCTAAACTTGGAGGTTAGACCACATTGCTTGGCTACCACACGGGACAGGGATACTGCCCTCCTGTGCCCTGCCGGGCCAGAGGTAAGCTGGTGAGGTGCCTCTGTAAGGCTCTGTGCTGCTAAATGGAGGACCTGCCTCAAAGAGAGCTTTGGGAAGGACTTTATTCTCCAGCAAGCATGTGTGTTGTAATCTGTTTATGTTACACACTGGCAGTTCTTGCTGACTGCTATTAGGATTAGAAAAACCTGGGAATTCTGGAGTTAAAACTTTATAAGCTGCATGAAGATAATACTTAATAAACATGAATACATGGTAGGGCCCTTTTTTTTTTCCATCATCTTTATATGACTTTTAGACTTACAAGCTTTTATCTTATTTTATGAGGCCATGTGAAATAAATTAAATGTAACACAAGATGCTGTTAAAAAAGATTTTATGACATCAAGAACTGGTTCTATATTAGGACCAGACCCTACATAGGCTCATGGATGTGAGTAATTTTGCTCCCATAGATAAGCTATTGAATCAACCATGGCTAACCGTTTAAATGTTCAAGATCAGGCCCTCATTTTGGATGCACTTTTCATTGTTAAATCAATGTGAAAGTGAAATCTGTCTCCTCTCAAAAGGAAATTGCCAAGACTTTCTACGCTGAGATTTGGGATCTGTAGAAAATGAAGCCTTTTTATTTTTTTCTTCCCTCCAATAATCTGTTCAGTGAACAAGCTGTGAAAAATAGTTCTATATTTTTTCCATGTGATGCAGCAGACGGTAAATTTCCATTTAAAAGAATGATCAGAGTAGCTGCTGGCACTGAACTCTGTTGTCTTAGTCAAATCTACTTACAAAGAGTTTACAGCAGTACAATAGTTTATTATTTCACTCAACCAGAAATCAGATGAAAAAGGCAAAGGGGAAGCCTGAAGTAGGTTCATGGTCAGAATTCTTTTCTTTCTTAACATCTTGGTTTTTTACATACAGGAGTTGAGATCAGTAGTTTTATGTGTAAGGAGGAGAGTATTTCTTTTCACCTCTACTTTTGTGTGCTGTGAAATAATCAGACTTTACGCTTCTATAGTGCCTTTCTTCTGGGGATCTGAAAGCACTTTGCAAACATTAATTAAAGTCTCACAACACCCATGTGGAGGTAAAGAAGCATTGTTTGTGCATCTAATGCAGAACGATTAACCTGATTCTTTAAGTACTATACAAGGACTACAGTAAAATAGTGGAATAACCAAAGCAAATCAATCTAACTGAATTGCTAGGAGTGTGTATGTGTATATGTGTACGTGTGTAAGTATCATAGAATCCTAGAATCCTAGAATGATTTGGGTTGGAAGGGACCTCAAAGCTCATCCATTTCCAACCGCCTGCCGCAGACAGGAACACCTTCACCTAGACCAGATTGCTCCAAGCCCTGTCCAACCTGGCCTTGAACACTGCCAGGGATGGGGCAGCCACAGATTCTCTGTGCAACCTGTGCCAGTGCCTCAGCACCCTCAATAGTGAAGAACTTCCTCCTAATGTCTAATCTAAATCTACCCTCTTCCAATTTAAAACCATTCTGCCTTGTCCTATCGCTACATACCCTTGTAAAATGTATTCATATGTGTTTGTGCATGCACACGTCTGCAGAGCTATATATTGCTATATGCCTTAGACTACACTTCATCTGCCTTGTGCATCTTGCCCATTGTTGTTTCAGGTTATATGATGAGTGCTGGTGTTTCTCTCTGCATGATGCTCAGGTCCATCTACAGATGTATTTCTTCTAGGAAACATGGGGATACGTTTCATCATCATTGATTAGGATTAGTTTTAAAAATTTAAAAAGACGAAATGTTCTTTTTCTTGATCACCAAGTTTGTGAAGGACAATAATAGGTGGTCGGTGGGGACCCAAAAGGGGTCTCTGCTCCCTGAGCTGAGGGGCTCAGAGCCCCTCTAGTGGAGGCACTGACATCTCCCCTCTACATCTGCCTCTTGCTGTTCCCAAGCCTTGGTGGCCTTGCCCTCATTGCTGCCACATTCACAGTCCCACCCCATCCCTGGGGGTTTTGGGTATGGGCCCTGTGGCACTGCATCAGGCTCCCTCCATGTCCAGGAGAAGGGTGTTCTCCTACAGCAGCTTAACATTGGGCTTGGCTACCCAAGATGTTAACGAGGTCTTCATTAGGATATGTTAAATTATTTTACAGGCTTTATAGCAAGGGTGTTATCCTTCACAAGGGGTGTTTAGCATCATTTATGCAGAGGTGTATTCCCTGTTCTTTGCAGATAGGAGTCTGCCCCATGCCTGAGCAGGTAGAGTTGTGCTGTGTATCTCCATTTCTCCACTTTTGCTGCTTTGCTTTCTTATGGCTGTGGCGCTTCACCCCACAGCTGAAGGCCAGAGCTGCCCCAGCTGTGTGTCTGTCTGAAAGGGAAGGGTAAATTCATTGTGGCTCTCTAGTTGCACCATCAGAAATGAAAATCAAGTGAGGGAGCTAAGCAAAACGGAGGAAAGCGAGGCTGATAGAGCAACTTTCATTTCTATTTCCAGCTGTGGTGCAGTGTATTGGCCTTTCTCCCCCTTGTGCAGCCTGGAAAAATGCACTGCTGAAATGTTGCAGCCGAACTTCTCTTTTCTCAGACAAGTCAGGTAAAAAAGTATTTTTCTAGGGGTTATAGGATGCCATTATTTATTTGGATTAAATCTGTGAGGAAATAGGTCCACACGAGTGAGTTTGAAAGGTGACTGGCTGGTTACTAAAAGCAAAATGGGCCCTGATGCTGCCTGCATTCCTCAGCCCTAGTCCCATGCTCTGTTACAATTAAAAGATGCTTTTGGGTCACCAACATTAGATCTATTTCTTAATCATCATCATGTCTTCTTTCTGCTAACTTTGCTTTCTTTGTCTGATGTAGGCTGTAAGATCTTCAGTGCAGAGAAAGCATCTTTTATCTCTGTAAAGTGTCATGAAAACTTAGGGTGATCTGTAAATATTTAATAATAATATTAGTGATGGAGCTCAGAGTCCTGGAGGAGCTTATCTCCTCCTGTGCAGCTGCAGAACATAGAATGGGGATTTTCTTCTACTCTTTTTCATTTCCCTGGTGAGAGTTTCTCTGCTCACCCACTTTCCAATTGTCCTTGTCATCATCTTGGTAAGGCCATTGGGACACACTAACCTTGACTGTGAATGGCTTTATTAGAACTGGGCAAATAACTGCTTTTTCATCTGAGATTTGAAAGAAACTCTCCTAAAATGCAGGTTTCCTTCTGTTTTTTTCTCTTGTTAGCAAAATGGAAACCTGGGAAAAAGAACACCTCTTCTGATGTCTGTCTTATGGGTTTAACTATTGGGAAAAGGACATGCAATGTGACTACAAGCGATCTCCAAATCACATTTCAGGGCAGGAAATGGAAAATTTTAACTTACAAAACATCAGGAAAAAACATGTTGGCTTTTCTGAAATGCTTGTTTTTGGACAATACCTGTTGTCTCATTCAGTCCCTACCCTTCACTAACTGTAACACCTTGAAACCACCTCAAGAAGACCGTACAGTGCCTGACAACAGGCAGTGGTGCTCTCCCACCAGTGCCTGTGACAGCCTGCTGGTGGTGGTGCATGCGCTGATGGCATATTGCCCTGCTGTGGGACTGTGAGCAGCCAGGCCTCGTCTGGGGAGGAAAATGTCCAGAGGTGCCCAAACAGGGGACATCCATGAGCTCCGATGCTGCTGGAGCTGGTGGGAGAGAGGCTGCTTGGGGAATCTGTGCTGCCTGCCAGCAGCAGTGGGGCTTCAGGGCACTCAAGGCTTGGGCAGCATTGCAGGAGACAGTCTGTGAGGAGGTCAGAGCCATCCCCAGCACTCTGCTCATCAACACTTCTTACCTCTTACTTTTCAGTAGCCTAAAGAATTGAAACAATGGTTTGGCTATCTAACCAGATTCATTTTACAGGAGGGGGTTTATGCTGTACCTAACTTAATCTTAAATTTTCTAATGACTATAGCCAATAGCAATTAATTTAAAATAATTAAGACAAATATACACATCAAATTGCCAAGCACAACATTTTTCTCATTCATTTATGACTTAATAGACTTCAATGTATATGTTCAGTCTTTACTAATTGCACAGTTGATAATTCTTTATGACTTTGAGGAGTTCAACATTTTCCATCTTTACTGGCTGCATCCTCTTAGCATAATCATAGTCTTAATTTTGTTTAACTTATGTTAAAGCAAAATATGAATCTAAACCACAGGAGGCAAATAAAACACGTCATTGTACAGTTCTCTGCATTTTATAAAACCATTTTACAACACGAACCATCCACCCGTTCAATGGAGTAAATGGGATCCAACCATGCTTTAAGAACTGTGCTCATCTTTAAACTGATTAGTTTCTGTCCTTATTACAAAATGCAGGCATCTATACCAGGTCTAACATCTAATTTCATATACAATTAAATGGGCAAGCCCTGCTGCTTCCAGCATAATCGTCATTGTTATTTACCTTGAGGTTCCCTGAGCTGGATCACAGATGCTTTTTGTCCATTGCCACGAGGCACAGGAAAGGCCTCAGCACAGAGGGGGACCTTATGGTCCTGGCTGCCGTGGGCAGGATGGGGTGGAGACACATGGCCTAGGTCAGCGGGAGAGCAAGGAAGACCGAGCCTTACGCCTGTTGCTGGTTGGGCAGCAGGGATGGGGTGGGATGGTGGAGGCAGGGGCTGGCATGGTGTAGGGTTGATGGGCAGACCATTGCTGATTCGGGATCCTGTAGCAGGTTGTGCCCACTTCCCTGTTGTGCCATCTTTGGGGTATGATGCCTGTGCTGGAGGCAGGACTTGACTAAATGCTGTGTGGATGGGACAGCAAAGTGGGGCTAGGTGCTCATGGAGTAGCTCTGGAGGTTGGTCTGGTGGTCTGAGCACTTTGGGGCATGCAGCACAGTGGCCACAGTCAGGAGCATTCTGCTGCCCAGGGCACCTACATGGCAATGCATCTTCGCTGCTCTGCACCAGGCACCAGGGAAAGCAAACAGCACCTTACCCAAAAGATAATGCTTAAAAAAATCCCCCAAACTCTCACAGCTCTTTTTTCCCCCGAGGGAAGTGCCTGAGCCAGCATCCTGCCTGGGACCCCTCGCCCCAAAGCCTCCAGGGCAGGGAGGAGATGACCAGGGCTGGCATTCAGCTCAGCAACTGGGATCCAAAGGATGGCTGGGAGCCCATTTGCTAATAGCACTGCCTGGTTAAAACCCCTAGCCAGCACATGGCTTTAAGCAAGCAAGGCGAGGGAGAGGGGCTGCCTTTGGCACGAGGGCTCTGCTCAGCCCCGTGGCTGGGAAAGGGAAGCTGTGATTTGCACTGGCGGCCAGGTTTCTTTCTCTTTCTCTTGCTCACTTTCTCTGCTTTCTTTTGCCTTTTTTCTTTTTTTCTTTTTTTTCTTTTTTTATGAAATCCTGTTTAACACTTGCACAATTTGGTGAAATTACAAGCCCAAGAGGACAGAGGGAGAAGCCAGTCTGTTTAAAAAATAAAAGAGGACATGATTACTTTGCCGAAGCCGTACTTTCTATTTTCTCTTCCAAAAGAGACAAAGGGAATAAATACTTAAAACCCAGTGGTGACGACAGTGAAGCAATCATGCAGTCGCTGGATACCTTTGTCTCTGGGAGGCATGTAGTCATTTTTACATGTCTGCCACTGGGTGTCAAACCTTTCTTTTCTTCCCCTTTCCATTTTGGATGGCCAAACTGATTATCTAAAATAGAAAATTAGCACACAATGGCTTTACTCTGTGATACCCCTTATGCAACTAATGGGCAAAGCTTGTTAATTGGTTGTAAATGCCAGCAGGTTGCCAAGATAATACTTCAGAAATAAGCGGGTATTCTGATAATTACAGCAATCTTCATCTATAAAAGCTTAAGTAGATGAAGTACTGGCTGGCTTAAAACCAAGATTTATCCCGCTGCACTCGCATTAAAAGAAAAAATAAGATGAAAACAATAATGTAGCAAAACAATTATATAGCAGGAAGCGTTGTAGGTTTTAGAGATTGTGAAAACTCAGAAAGTAAAACAGTGCTGTAATAACCAGTTATGGAAAAATAGGCCATTTACATTTGTGTATAATTAAATAGTAGGCTATGCAATTTCACTTTTTAAAGTAAACTGCATTTTCCTTTTTTTATAGGGCAACGTAGCCATAATTGCTGCATTAAAGCTTTAATGAAAGAAAAAAGCAGCAGATCAAGATGACATGTAACATCCACATTTGTACTGTGGCGTTCTGCTTGTTTAGTAATGGGAAGCTACTGAGGAGATTAAAATTGCAGAATTCTTCATAGATTTTTTCCCAGAAAATTGCTATAGGAAGATGATTCAAAGTCTAAAATACATACAATTTATTTTTCTACCTTCAATCCACAAGGATTTAATGGCTTTCGTAACTCTCAGAGAGTCTGAAGAAGTACTTTCTTGCAGAAGGGGGATATTATTTCAGCTCATCAAAATTATCAAAAGTAAGCAGCTCAAACTTGAAGTGTAGAGGTCTCACCTCGTGTTTAGACTATTACTGCAAATGCTGAACAGTATTTTTTAACTCAGTGCTGCTTTTCAGCTTTCCTGTTTTTTCCTAAAGTTATCAACAGGTTGATATATAATCTTGTTATTTGGCGTTTTGATATGTTCCTTTTTACATGTTACAAACAAATTGTGAAGTGCAGTGAAACCAGGCTTGGCTGTGTTAAAGCTTCAAAATAAGGGTGCAAGCTTTCAAACCAAATTTTGTCTACGGTAGTATAATCCAAGAGTTGATATTGGTAGAGGAGAAAGCCTTTGTTTTCTGTTTTTAATGATCTCAGGTGCATCACGTAGACTGTGTTTAATTGTTGATGCCTCCTGTGAGCAAGCAAGGGCACATTTTGGCACGTTTAGGCAGGGGCAGCTCAGAAGCAGGAGCATGGGGCTGTGCTGTGAGCTGCTCCACTCCAGATTGGAGGGGAAAGCAATGACAATGTATGACACCCTTCCTCCTGGGTGGCTGAACAGCTTGTGTTCCAGGCTCGCACAGAACAGGACTCCGCACCTGGTTTAGTGCTGCTCTGCCTGGAGCATTTGCCCATCCTTGCTGCAGTGGGGTCAGACTATGCAAAGGTGCAGGGGCTGCAGTGAAGCCTTTCATGATGGCTGAACGCATGTGCCCAGCATGGCCCTGGGTGCAAGGCACTGGCACAAGGGCAGATAGAGGAGATGGTGAATGCGCCATCCCTGGAGACATTCAAGGCCAGGCTGCATGTGATTCTGGGCAACCTGGTCTAGTTGAAGAATTCCCTGCTTCTTGCAGGGGGTTTGGAATAGATGAACTTAGAATGGTTTGGGTTAGAAGGGACCTTCAAGGATTTTTCTACTCATGGGAAAAAGGGACTACGATGTGCCATGCAGTAGGGTCAGTCTAATGGAATGCTGGTGGATATGCTGAAAATAAGGCTCAATCACACCATGCCATGGAAGGCTAGATGTGGATGTGTGCATTGTCTCATGATAGTCTGCTTACCAAATATTTGATGAAGATGCCTTTCCTGTGTGCGATCATGCAACATCAACCTGAAATATTTTCTCACATGTTATCCATTAAAAATAAGAGGAGCCCATTGGGCAAACGGGGACAACTGAGTGTGCTAACTAACCTCTTCAGTTTGGGCAAATAAAGAGGTGCTTCACATCACCTAAAACCCCCCAGGGAAACAAGGTGTGAGAGCGCAGGGGCTGCTTGGGGAGAGGAGTGTGAGGCCAGCCCATGGCCCCGTGCTATGTAATGGACTTTCCTAGTTAGTACATAATATATGGGCACTTGTCCGAAGTGTGGCTGCAGGAACCAGCGGAGGAAAAAATAACTTGATGAGATCCTCTAATGGATCTGCCTCCCTTGTCTTCCAGGAACAAAATAAATAGAAGACTTTTTCAACTGGCATGTATTTCCATTTATGCTTTAAAAATTCATGAGCATAGGTTTCATAGGATGGTGTAGTTACCATGGTAATTGTTTATTAATCTGGAGGAGCTTGGTAATTACCACAGCTCAGTTTATATAACTCAAACCCCAAGTTAAAGTACGGGTATGATTTCTTTACGCAGCTGTCTTTTAGACACTTTTTTCAACTTTATTTTTTTTCCATTTAACAGAATATGCATTTCCCTTTCAGTTCTACTTTTATCCAAGTGCGTACATTTCTGGAAGTGTAGAGAGAGTGTAAAAATGAGAGAAAAAAGCTTGTTCGGAGTTGGCAGGCCAGGCCAGCCAGGAAGAATATGTGCAGAGTTAAGTAGCAGGTGCAATTGGGACATTGTTTTTAATTAAAAACCAAATTCTTTCTGTTCTTCCTGGAAGATGGCTCATTTGTGGGAGGGCGGTAACAGGGCATTGCAGGAGCCCCCATGGCGGGTCTTGGCAGACCATGGGGCTGAGGGCCCCACAGCTCTGGTGTTTGTGCATGGCAAGAGGAAAAACACAAGAGGCGGGCTAAGGACAAATGTCTGCCTGGCTTTGGCATTTGTTTCTTTTTAGGGGTTAGGTGGTTTTGCTAATGGAAAAGGCAAGAAAGGCAAGATGCCTGCCAGGTACACCACGGCCCTTCAGGAAACCACGCTGTCAGCTTTCCTCAGCCCTGCCTGCCTCCAGGGGCGTGTGTTCACCTTTCCTGGAGAAACTTCCATCTAAAGACTGAGTTTGCTTATTCAAAACCTAGTTACTTTTTGCTTTTCCAGATAGACACCACCAATCCTATTGCAAGGGAGGTTTTTTTTTACACCAGGCACTGCAGTGATGCTCCTCAGAAACCCAGGAGGCACAAAATGGTATGAATATTTTTCAGTGATTTTTTGTTTATTTAAATGCTCCTTTCTCCAAGAGAATGAAAAATTTTGCCCACTGTAAGTCTTTTTCTGGTGTTGGTTCTAGTTTAGAGACAATTAACTGCCATCAGTTCGTTCTATACCGACCCATAGGAAACCTGAAGCAGCCCTGTTTGAGGGTCACCCCTTCTCACACTTCTCCACTTTGCTTCCTGCCGGTTCACGTGGCTGGCGGGCAGGAGAATCTCCCTGCTCAGCCTGGCTTCCATTGCCGAGAGATTCACATTATTTATATGGAAAAAGTGCAGGATGCCATCTCCCCACTCGCTCTGCCTGCATAAATTGTGCGTGTTTATTATTCATCGTAACACAGCACATTCGCTGTTTCTGTGTCACTTGTCACTAATCACTTATGCATCTGATGTGCGGATCCAGAGCAGGTTCTTAAGCATTCTTGGCTTCGAAACATAAGATATGCATGGGTAAGAGTTTATCCCACCCCCAAAATAACAACTTTGATACATTTTCAAAAGGGAAAGTGCATATGTTACAGTACTCAGGAGCAGCAATAACCAAACTAGCTGAGAAGTGACATGGACTTGGGTTATTTTCTTGTTGTTTTTTTTTTTTTCCCCTTCTTTTTTTCTTTTTTTTTTTTTTTTGGTATCTCTTTAGTATTTCATGAAAGTGTGTAAAAATCTTAACATTTGAATGCCACACGCTTCATTCCGCCTGCGAGATAAAGGACATTTCTCTAAAAGAAACATACGCTCCTTGTTCCTTGTTTTGATTCCCCGTACAGCTTGTCACAATGCATTTACATTTTGTCCATACATTTGGATCTGCAGCCCGAGCTGTGCTTTTGAGGAAGGGATGCAAACTCTTTTCTTCAACTTTCTTGGAGGCGGTTGGGCGCTGCCTGCAGCCCGCCATGCGCGGGGGAGTGCATGCTGCATGCTCGCCCCTGACCCACTCTCCTGTGACCCACTGCCTCTCCCTCCAGCGGCTCCTTCTTGAGCTGCTGGGCTGGCTGTGTAGGCCATCAGCTGGGAAAAGGCTTTTTCCTGGTGCTTTTCCATGCTGTCCCATCTCACTCCCTTCCCAGCCTGCCTCCCGGCTGCCAAACCTCAGGCAATGGCAGCTCTGCCTCTACCTCAGCTTTTCCCCCACATCTCTTCATCCTCTTGTAGCCTCTGGGAAACACCAGAAATTGCTCTTACCTTGCCTGGAATTGCTCTGGGAAGCACTGAGGAAATGCTGGCTACCCTGGAAACCTTCTGTTTAAGATACTGCCTTTTTTTCCCCCATTTTCGTGCCACTGGATGAGCAGCAGTAATAGTGTGAGGCTGGTGATGGAAACCCCACACAGCCTCAGCAGGGATAACTTCTGTGTGGAGAGAGCTGGCCTCGTGGATTCTGGGTATCACTGTGAATAATGGTCATTCAGCTGGGCAAATCCCACCTATCAAATTGAGAACATGGAAAGCATTCCTGCATTTTCTGGTAGTTCACCTTATCCCTCTGTAATGCTGCAAACCACTCATCCAGAGCCAGTGACAGATTCATCTACAGGTCTAAAGAGCGTGAATTCCTCGGCTGGACATCTGCAATAGATGGCTATGCCATATGTTGTTACTCACCTGCACCACATTAACCTGCAGTGGATCTATGGTATTGGCCTGGCCTTGTGGGAGAGCAACATGCAGAGCAGCTTGCAGAACAGTAGCCTGGATGGCCTATATTTACCAAAATATTTCAATTGTTTTTGCACCGAGCATCTTCAGGCCAAAAGTAATTACTGAAAAAGTCACAAAACCAGTCAAATTGTGTGATGCAAATGTTTTGTCCTCCAAGGCTGCTGAAATAGAGGACTGTTTACTGAGCTCCCCAGCTGGAAACACTGGGATTTCGTCGAAGGAGATGATTTTAATTGTTCCTTGTTCTGCTGATATCTGATGGGAACAATCTTACTAGCGACCTCTAATTGTAAGTCCTCCTTCTTGAGTGAAGCCAGCCTTAGGATAACACCAGAGAGGCAGCTTGAAATTAGGATACAGAAAACTGATGCCAAAAATATGTCAGCTTAGAAGGTCATTAAGGATTATCCATTTGTGCATGTTCACATGCCAGCAGTACCTTAAGTGATTACCTTAGAGGGACAGATTTGTCTAATGAACATATGAATTAACAATATAAAATTGTGATTGATAAATGAAATAAGAATTTACAATTTGGCAATGAATCTAACTGGAAGGGAGAATGGAGTTTCACTGGATGCGAATGTGAGAGGAGCTGTCGGTGTTCTTAGCTAAAAATGACTCTGGGTGGTATTTTTCCACTTCATGACACCACAGTTGTAGGTGACTGATCTAAAAACCAGCCTGCCTGTACCTCAGGCAGAGACAAGTTGTTCTGAAGATCTTGGCTCACCATTTCCAGTAGTTATTTTTTAAACTTCCCCACCTACATTTTTATTGATCTTCCTTTTTAAGCTCACCTTAGAAATTAACCTAGACTGGTACTGGCATACAAACAATCATCTTTTAAACCACGCAATACTTGGTATTACTCTGGTTATTTTTTATTTAGGCACTCAGATAAAAGCAGCTGATGTTTAACTTGGCTCTTCTGCACTGATGGAGCTCAGGAGGGAGTTTTGATTTTGTCTCTGAAAGATAGATTGCATCTTGAGGCGTGGATTGTATCTTCTTCACAAAGAGTTTTGAAACACTAAAAAGAGCAAGACTCGAGGTTTAAAAAGTGTCTTGTACAGGTGGGCTCTCTCTTCCCTCTCTTCTTCCTCTCCCCCAAGGCTTTACCCTCTTAGTGGCTAAGATCAATGCAATATACACATTTTTTTAAACTAAGCTCTTGCTGGCAGATGTACTTCATTTAACATTTATGATAAACTCTCAGTGATTCCTTGCTGCTTCTTCATCTTTTTGGCTTGTGTCATTTTCGGTTTGGGGAGCTCCTAGTGCCAAGTGAGCTCTACAAAATCCCGTCAGGGCTGCTACAGTCTAGCTCTTGTCAAACTGCATATTAAGGACCCAGATAATAAGAAAGTACCAAAGGAGTTGTTACATTTCATTACTCTGTGTGATTAATGCCTTCCTATGTGCTAATGAACCAAAGTTAACTTACAATGGCTTTGAAATATAAGACCTCTTATTGAGGGTTTCTTTGACTTGATATAAAGGGGCAGCTTCAGCCTGTTGGGTCTGCAGTGCACTGAGTACCACTTCCGTTGCAAATTTAATATTGTCATAGTAAACTGATGTTTAGTTGAGGTGGAAATTTCAGGGGATGTTTGTGTTGGATCTTGCTGTTATGATGGTTTGGGTAGTCACAAAATGGGCAAAATCAGTTACCCTGCACATCACGAGACCAGAGTGAAATGGTGTTGGTCTGGGACTCCCTGGTGTGTTCCTGGCCGTGGAGTGCTGCACAAGGTCATCTCCAATGCTGAGGCACACATGCTGTAGGAGTCAGCCCTACTTCTGCAGCACCTATCGAACAAAATTCAGCAGACAGCAGTGTCTCTGTTGGTAATGTTATGCAACGTCCCAGAAAGCTTCCAAAGGGGATACTGTATGGAAAAGTGCCTTCTGACTTTCTGTTTTCTTTTCTTCTGTATCTGAAAAGCTGTTGAGTCAATTATTCTGCACCATTTTTTTTTTGTTCCAGATCCTTGGCACTGCTTGTAATTTATCACATGTAATTATTAAAGTGAGGAAATGACCTGAATGTAAAAATCATAGTAAGAATGTGAAGGCAAAAGAATCATAGAATCATTGAATCAAGTAAGTTGGAAAAGACCTTTAAGATCATCAAGTCCAACCATAACCACAGGACTGCCAATACCACCACTAAACTGTGTCACTGAGGGCCTCATCTACACAGCTTGTGAACACTTCCAGGGACAGTGATTCCACCACTGTTCTGGGCAGCCTGTTCCAATGCCTCATCACCTTTTCAGTGAAGAAATTGTTCCTTATATCCAATCTAAAGCTCCCCTGGTGCAGCTGAGGCTGTTACCTCTTGTCTTATTGCTTGTTACTTGGGAGAAGAGACTGACCCCACCTCACTACAACCTCCTTTCAAGAAGCTGTAGAGAGCAATAAGATCCCCCCTGACCCTTCTCCAGACTAACCCCCCCACCTCGATCCCTCAGCCATTTCTTACAAGACTTGTGCCCCAGACCCATCATCAGCTCCGTTGCCCTTCTCTGGACCCGTCCCAGCGCCTCAATGTCTTTCTTGTAGTGAGGGGCCCATAGCTGAACACAGGATTCAAGGTGCAACCTCACCAGTGCCCAGTACAGAGGCGTAATCACTGCCCTGGCCTTGCTGGCCACATTCTTTCTGATACAGGTCAGGATGCCATTGGTCTTCCTGGCTGCCTGGGCACAATCTGGCTCATGTTCACCTTCATCAATCAGCACCCTCAGTTCCTTTTCCTCTGAGCAGCTTTCCAGCCAATCTTCCCCAAGACTGGAGTGTTGCAGGAGGTTGTTATGGCCCAAATGCAGGACCTAGCACTTTGCCTTGTTGAACCTCATACAACTGGTCATAGTCCACAGCTCCAGCCTGTCCAGATCCCTCTGCAAAGCCTTCCTATCCTCCAGCAAATCAACACTCCCACACAACTTGATGTCATCTGCAAATTTATTGAGGGGGCAATCAATCCCCTCATCTACATCATCAATGAAGATGTTAAACAACACTGGCTCTAACACTGAGCCCTGAGGGTCACTACTAGTGACTGGTTGCAAACTAGATGTGACACCATTTACCACCACCCCCCTTTGGGCTTGGCTATCCAGCCGGTTTGCAACCCAGAGAAGAATGCAACTATCCAGGCTATAAGCAGCCAATTTTTCCAGGAGAACACTGTGGGAGACAGTGTGAAATACTATACTGAAGTCCAAATAGACAATGTCCACAGCCTTTCCCTCATCAACCAGGAGGTTCACCTTATTGTAGAAGGAGATCAGGTTGGTCAAGCAGGAGCTGTCCTTCGTGAACCCATGGTCGCTAGGCCTGATCCTTCCGTTTTCCTGAATGTGATTTATGATCTCATTTAGGATCATCTGCTCCATGACCTCCTCTGGCACTGAGGTCAGGCTGACAGGCCTGTCGTTCCCAGGGTCTTCCTTCCTGCTCTTTTTGTAGAGTGGTATCACTTTGGTCAACCTCCAATCCTCTGGGACTTGCCCACTAGAACAGTACTGCCGATAGATGATGGCGAGTGGCTTAGCAAGCTCCTCTGCCAGCTCCTTCAGCAGTTTTGGGTGTAACCCATCCAGCCCCGTAGGCTTTACACCTCTAAGTGGAGCAGGAGGTCACTAACCATTTCTTCCTGAATTATAGGAACTTCAGTCAGCTCCCCATCTCTGCCATCCAACTCAGGGAACTGAGTACCCTGAAGATGGCTGGTGTGATGATTAAAGACTGAGGCAAAGGCAGCATTACATACCTCAGCCTTCTCCTCATCCTCAGTCAGTAGGTTTCCCCTAGTATCCAGTAAAGGATAGAGGCTCTCCTTGGCCCTCCTTTTATTGCTAATATATTTGTAAAAGTACTCTTTATTATCTTTCATGGCAGTGGCCAGATTTAGTTCCATCTGTGCCTTTGCCTTTCTGACTTTCTTTCTATATAACTTAACAACATCCTTTTACTTTTCATGGGGTGACAATCCCTTCTTCAAAGAACTGATGTTTGCCCTGTAACTGGAAAATAAAGCAGTAAGACTCACTGTATACTTAATGGATATCATTGTGCCTATGGACGTTATGGATGACATAGCAAAGCTGCATTGTATAGCAGGCTTTGCAATGCATGGGCTTCCAAAGGGTGAAAAGGGGAGAAGGAACCCATCAGAGCTTCTCTATCACAGCCAGCTCCTGAAGGTCCACACAGTCATGGGCTGCAGCCATATCCTCTCTCCTTGGAAAAGGCAAGATTTGGAGCATACTGTGTAAGTTAGAAAAGCCAGGAGTATGATTGTGAGTTGCTGGGTGTTGGAGTGGTGCAGCCTTCCTCGCACGAGAGGGGAGGCTGAGGAGGCGGGTTGCACGGGGCTGCAGCCCTGTGTCTCAGAACATCCCAGGGAAGCTGCACAGAAAAGCATGACACAAGCCTTGAAACATTTAGGGAGGGGGCATGTTATTTTAATATCCTTTTTTGTGCTTAATAGAAAAGAGGTTTGTGGTTAATTCTTTATTATCTCTGACAGCAGTTCTCGCTTCGGCTCCTCTTTCTTTAACTGCCAAGCTAGCATTTTCCTTTTTTATTGCTCCTTTCTTCGAGGTTTGCTTTGGAGTAGTGCCAGTTATCATTTCCCATTAGGGCAAATATTGCATCAAACTCATGATTAGGGATTTGAGGGCTTGGGAATATCATTTTGTAACATTTGTCTTTCATTTTCTGAGAGTCTTTTTCTTTCTCTTTGTACACACACATATGCACACATGCCTGTATATCTGTGGATATACATATGTGTATATGTATTTATAGAGAAGGACAAAGAGTGCACTGCATGTGTCTGATTACACGGGTAGGTTTACATGCATGCCGCATCTTTTTGTATGTAAAGTTTAAATCTCTTTGCATAGACAAAGGAAAAGGGAAGAGCTTTCCCCTCGTGTGAGATTTCAGAGGACTCAGAAGGTTAATAAAGGAGGAGAATAACAGATTTGTTTGTATGTTTTGGGTTAAATACTTCAGTTTTGCAGTGAAGGAAGGTGTTAAGAACACACACTGCGAGTGTGGAGATGAAGCCATTGCTAAGGAGCTGCTACCAGTTTTACCGACCTTACAGAACCAGGGAACAACTCTGCCTATTTTTGAGTGTGCCTTTTACTAAATGTTTTTATTACCTACCTGCATGTATACAGCCACTTCAAGCCTAGAACATTCATTATAATAAAGCAGCAACAAATATTATATTTGTAGAAATTAACTATTCTGCTCTGTTAACATATGCTGCTTCTCCTACATTGAAGGACTATACTTAGGCTCTGATTCGGGCGTCCTGAATTGCTCTTAAAAGGTGGCCATTTCAGTTGGTTAAACAGACAGGCCTAAATGTCTCAAGCAGATGAGAGGCCGTGCTGGGCATGTGCACTTATGTGGGCTTCAATGCATCTGGATTTTGGCTTAATCTACTTCTTCATTTTCTTACCTCCAACATTTAGTTGCTGCTGAGATGTTAAAGAATCTTTACAGCTGCCACCTATTTCTGACGCTGGCTCGCACAACCCAATGCTCACTTTCAGTACCCAATTTTGGGGGGATTTTTGAAAAGTGTTTTTTTTGCTGGTGAAACTTTGCTTATGCCTGGTCTGCGGGTAGGCACATTGCAGGTGATTACCCCCACTAGCTGCCCCTGTGAGGATGGGGACAGGAAGGAGGCGGAAGGCTGAGGCTGATGGTGATGCCCCCATGGGGCTGCCTACCCACCCCACACTGCTTCGAGCACCACAGAACCAGGGTCCTGAAAGCCAGGCGCCATCCTTCTTCACACCCGGCAAATCACTTAACCTCTCAGCACGTCGGCTTTCGCAGCTGTTAACACGGGGAACGGTTTTATTTCGCCTCCTCTCGTAAAGAGCGTTGCGGCTACGATTGACCGGGGGCCACAGCGTTATTTCCATTTACAGATAAGTTGGATTTTGGCAGTCGGTGAGAGGGAAGCAAGCACATTCATCTAGGTAAAATCCCCTAGCTGGAGAAATAGCCAGCGGGGAAGTTTTATAAGGCAGGCACAAAGCAATATCAGCAATATCCAGAGCAAATCTTGTATCAGAGTTGTCATTTTTGCTCCGGCCTGGCAGCGGCCGGCTGGGGATTTGGAGGGTCTGCGAGGGGATTGGAGCGGGTGAGATGCATGGCAGTGCTGGCCAGCTCTGCTGGGGTGGTGCTGACACTCACAGCCACCCGACAGGTTCCTAAATACATATATTTCCAGGCAGCCAATTTGTCTGCCTCCAAAAAAATTATTCTTCAAGGCTTGTTCCCATCTGCCAAAAGAAAACATGTCATTTAAAACAAAACAACATTGACAGACAGGAGTGCATTGTTGAGCTAAAGCCCTCTGCTTTTACCTGAGCCAGGCATCGACACTGCTTAGTGAGACAACCCTGTCACCCACATCTTTATTAACAGCTTTTAATCATGCTTCTCCCTGACAAACCAGCAAATATTTTTCCCTTTCCTTATAATTTACTCTTTCTTTTTTCCTACAGATACTGTGCTTACTTCATTTAAATTTCTGCCAATACAAGCCCAAAGTGACTCGATCGTTGTGCAGACTAAATACAATATCATCTCTTTTCTTGCTTGCAGTACAATGGCTATGAGTTAAAGTTATTACAGTAATTTCAGTACTTTATGCTGTGATTTCTACTGATAAACCTGTGTGTTTCTAGCTCTGCCCTGCTTCTTTTGCCTCTCCTTAAAATAAAGTCATGGTCCCCATATGTGGAAGCTTCATGTTGAGGGAAGGTACAGTAAGCTCCTAGTTATTTTAGAAATCTTAAAGTGATTAAGGCAAAAGGATGGTTCATTATAATATTCTAGAAACACAGCTGCTAAATAAAATAGTTTGAAGCAGCCATCACCAACTTGTTATTATTTTGTCATCATCTTATGACATACTTATGACATACGGGAAAAATACAAGATTAAGTCTCTGTCCCCAAACTTCCCCTGCAGCCATGCGGTCCTGGGACCAGCAACATCTTCTAGAAGAAGGAGGCTTGATCTGACTCTCTGCTGGTGAGTGCAGGGGCAGCTTCCAGCTCCGTGTTCACTTTCAGAGCCTTGAAAGCTGAACCTTCTGGTGGGTTTGCAAAGCATCAGCTGGGAAAACTGTGGCTAAAACAAGAGCAACCACAGTTTGCCAGGAAACAAGTATCCCAGCTTTGGCCCTGCTAGTGCTTTACTGAACTCCTGCTCATGTTTTCATTTCTCACACACCAAGGAGTTAAAAAAGTCATTGCTGGTATTGCCAGTGGGGATGAATTATAGAGCCCCATAAACATTTTCATACTGCCTCAGTAAAGAGTGGCAGCATTCTCCCTGTGCCCTCATTTTTGAGGCTACCTCAGAAATCAATCTGCCTACAAGAGGAAACCACAGTATTTTTCCCAGAAGCAGCCAGTGTTTTGCATGGGGGAAATGTCTTACATTGCCAGTCCATCCATGCACTGAGGCCAGAGTAAGGAGCTCCTCAGTGCTGTTGCACCTGGGGAGCCAGGTAACTTATTATTGTAGTATTATTTATGCTGATGCCCTTTAAAAAAAAACCCAAATCCCACTTTATTTTAAAAAACTACAGATCAAACGGGATGGTTTTTAACTAAGGATCAAGGTGGAGACTGCAGAGGAAACTAAAGGCACTCAAATTAAAAGTAGATGATGCTGCAGAGATTAACCAGAAGCTGTTGTTGCATCAGTGGGCACAGCAATGTCGGCAGTGACCTGGTGAGGAGAATGAACTTTTTATGCCTAAGGTCTGACCATCCGCTTGTTGTAATCAAGCCAACTGGTTCTCATGGCACCCTGAAATCTGTGATGTGCCTGTGCATGCCTTTCTCCCAGCTGTTGCTTCCTTCATTCTCCTGTCACCGTGGGCTGAGTGCTCCCAACTAACGAGCTGACAGTGCTTGTCAGTGAGATGCACAGATGGGGTTTTAGGGACTAAATGAAAGTTTGGGCACCTGGCATGTTACACCCATCCTGAATCTAAACATCTGCAAATACTTCAGATGTGCAGGTAGCAGAGACCTAGGGGCTGCTGTTCACGGGTGCAAACGTACCCCTTCCTCTCTGCTCTCTGCCAGCCACTTGTGTCACAAAAATTAAGCAGCAAAGTGGCTGTGGCAGCAGGACTGGATGATGCTTCACCCCAAACCTGCTCAGGCTAGTGGAGATCGTCTCACTGACTCTGGAGGCACTGGGACAGGCAGACAACAGCAATAGCACCACTACAATATTCCCATGGGTTCACAGGGCTGCAGCTTCCGTCAGCTGCCACCTTCAGTCCCACACCAGCGCAGGGGAAGGTGCGCTGGCTTTATGCTCCTGTGAAAATACATTCATGAGATTTTCCTGCTATTTCCCCTGAATGGCTTATCTGAATACATTTACCATCACCATAGCTTGCTTTAACTTGGTATAACACAGACCAGCTTAACTTTATAGTGCTCCTTTTTTTATAGAGGAACATTTATTTCTTGAACCAACTCTCAAGGATGTTTTATCTGTTTTATATCCAATTGAATCCTCCATGAAACTGCACTAGTTTACAATAATTTTATTACTTTATTAATTAAACGTTTTCCAACAAGCTAGCTATGGCATTTCTTATCATCAAGGGTTCCATTAGTTTTTAATGGTGTGAGACAAAATTACCATTTACCCACATGCAATTTAAGAAGCATCATTAACGCAGAGAAAGCACCAGGTGGGATTTCTAATAGTTACTGTTTCTCATTTTTGTTTTTATTTAAAAGGAGTAACTGGCTTTGAGGTTTTTGCTGCAAGGTTGCCAAATCCTCACTTTGTTTTTTATGTTCCAGATAATTTAAAATAATGTTCCTCTATCTCCTAAGGCTCTTCTCAACACTATTCCACTTATCAGCACATCGCTCTGTTCATACGCAGTGTCTCGGTGCAGCCGGGTGAGTGTGTTGTCTGCACAGTAATCACCAAGAACAAAGACTCATCTGCACGGTCAGTGAGCAGGGGGGTGTGAGCGTGTGCCTGAGACACTGACCTGAGTTTGCAGGGCTGCGGGTGGGAGGTGGCTGAGCCTGAGCAAGCCCCAAACCACATGCAGCTACCTCCTTGTGTGGCTCAGGGCCTGGAGGCACTGGCTGCGGGGTCCCAGGAGACGTGGTGGTGCCCCTCAGTCACTCTCACCAATGGCATCGGGACCAGCACTGCAAGGGCAGAAGGAGGCAACCTGCCTTTTAAAAGTTCTTGAGAAACTTTAACACAGACCCTCTGCACAGATACTGGCTTTCCATGCGAAAGACTATGGAAACCCCATGATTGTAGTAAATATTTACCTTAAACAAAATGGGAATAATTAAATGGCAACTTAATTACTATATTCTATTCAATTATGCTGACTGTTGACTAATTGCTGACTCAGTCCATTAACATGTTAATAAATGTCTGTGTTTAAGGTCCTTGGTTAATTTTCCTGGTTTAACAATATGAAGTGGAGTTGCTGGGCTTTATTTCCCCCTGCTGTGAACTCATTGCTCTTGCTGAGCTGTGTGACCTGCTGCTGCCACGCAGGGATGCAGGCAGTGCAGACCCACTGCCAGCCATCGCGGACCCGCCAGTGGCCCTGGCATAGTGTAGTGGGTCCGAGCCGGGGCCTCGCCACTGAGACATAGTGCGAGGGTCCAGATGGTGCACGATCCCGCGAACCGCCGAGCGCGAAGCGCGCGGGAGGGTGTTAGGGATATTTAGTGGGATGTGTTTGACAAGGTGTTTCCTTATTTAAAGGGGAGGGGAGGAAAAGGCAGATGGTGTGGCTGTTTCTAATGACATTCCCTGGCTGGGTTTTTTAACGGCAGACATAAGAGGGGCACAGGCACCTGACGCGCCTGTCTGCTCAGCTGCTGGGAGGGAAGGGGACGCTGACAAAACAGGTCCCACCGCCGTCCCCACTACCTGCTCTACCTACTTATGGCTTGTTGGAAACAGTTCTCTTTCCCAGAAACCCACATCACTACTTTCCTTCCCTGCACCTCTCCCCCTCTGGCTTCATCCTGTCTTATTTTCCTGTTGTCTCAGCCCTCTGCTCACCCAGGTTGACTGTGCTGTCACCACCAGCGCTGTGCCAGTGCAGGCTGGTGCTGCTGCCTGCCCCATAGCCTCCCATATACACCCAGGGCAATGTTCTGGGTAGAAGGAGGGGGGTTACAGATGATGTTTTCCTCTCAGAGGTTTCTAAGCATGCTACAATCATATTTTTTTTTATGGTTAGGAGCATCTATTAAAAGAGAAAGAAATTTTGCTTTTCCTAAATGGGTAGATAATTGTTCCATGATGAAAAGAGCAAATACGTGTACAGGGATGGCCTCTGCCTGGAACACATGCTGAACTGAACTTCTGGTCAGATAAATTTCTAATTAATTTGCTTGTGCAAGCCATGGAACAAAAGCTCTGATTATATATTAGAGCAAGAGGTGCAAAAATATCTTCTTGCATGCTTCCATGTTATCCTGCTTCTTGCCTGCAAACCAGGCTCAGAAGTGATGCCACTGGCAGGAGCCACCAAAGTACCTGATTCCCCAGAGCATCCCCCCATGGTGGGACAGACCCTGTCACCCTTATTCCAGCCTGTGGCCAGGGACCCCCACGCCTGGCCTGGAGGGGTGGGTTTGGAAGCAGTGCCAAACAGGCGGGTGCTGGCGGGCAGCACAGAGCTGAGCTGTGGCTGGCACTTTATGCTAATGGCTCAGTCATTATTTATTCCTTTGGAATTCATTACAATCGCATTATTTGGGATCGGCTCATTTAACGTCATGAGTGTATCCATAAGATTTTTTTTATTGTGACCTAATTAATAATGAATGATTCTATTTTAAAGTGCTGCTGTACTCTGGGGTTTAAGGCAGACTTAAGAGTTACAACAAATCTCAGCTGCCGTGCACAGCATGGCTTGCTTGCGGACAGCAGTCCTAAGCACAGGCACCTTGCACAGCTCCAGATTCCTCTCTATTCAGAACGAATGTTTTTCACAATGGCAGCTTGGAGCATCCTCTGCCAAACCCAAAGTTCAGCACTGACCTTTGTCTAAAGCAAGAAACAACTTCAGTGATGTTTTAGGAAAATTCTGTCTCAGTTTTCACTGATCAACAATATCGTTGGGTACTGCAAAGCTGTGCAGGAGGAGAAAATCTTCACTGACAGCAATCTTGCATTACTTAGAAGTAAATATTTTCTTTGAATGTGGCACTTTCTAAAAAAGAAAAAAAAAAAAAAAAAGCCCTTATAATTTTTTACATGAAATTCCCAAAATACTTAAAAAGTAATTTTAATTTGAAAGCACTGAAATGACTTTGACTTTTCTCTTTTTTTCCCTTCTTTGCAGAAGAAAATTGGCAATACCCAAAATAATATAGCGGCTTTTACACTTCCCCATGCTGTCCAGCTGACAGGCATCAGCTCCATTTCACACTGACTCCTAGCCTGGGTAAGTAAGTGTGGCACCAAAACACGGAAATGGCTTCTCCTTTCCCTGCTCAATATCTCCTCACTGAAAGTGGTTCAGTTCAGCAGCAGGGATGTCAATTCACACTGATGTTTGAGTTAAATCTGTTCCTGGAGGGGCAGTGCAGGGAAGTCCCTTTCCTTTGCAAAACTGCCCCAGCCGAGCAGGTTGACCACACCGTATTTTTGGATGTGGATTTTCACAAGGTCACATCATTTTGAATATCCCTGCAGACCATTGAGCACATTTTACAAATGTTTGTGAAAGCCTATGAATTGTTATAATGACATAAATGGTATTTCTGTGAGTACAAACCTACTCTTCCCTATCCTGAAAGCACAGCCATTTAACATTGCAAGACTGTAAAAGGACAACATGGCAACTTTGGGTTCAGAAACACAGGGACATTTACCAGAAGCAGCAGCTTCTGCCCTTCCTCCCATCTGGGGTACTCCTGTGCCCATCTGCAGCATTCAAGGGGGCTTGTCTCCCTGTGGGGTGACAGGAGCTGTGCATGGTGGAGGCTGTGGTTGCCACCTTGGTTTGCTGCTCCCAGCAGACCCAGCAGGCCATGGCTCTGCATCCCTAAGGGTCAGCGCTCAGACCTGCACTGCAGGGCAGGACTGGCCGAAGGCAGAGCAGGAGAGGTGCTGAGTAGGTGCAGTTGGTTTCTATGGAAAGAGTTGTGGGGATCATTCACATGCTAAAACTGATCACTAAACCCAGGATAAAACCATAGCTTCTCTCCCTGTGTCTCCCTGTGGCCTTGAATCCAACACAAAACTCATCCAAGGTTCATACCTTTGACACAAGCACTGTAGACAACTTCATTTCAGGTTTTTAAGGCTGACTCAATGACCTTTCTTTTTATTGTAATTTAGTTAAAGTTCAGGTAATGAATGTGAACAGCTGACAGCAAAAACTGTATCTGGTTGTGGAATATTTTATATATATAGCTGGTGTTGCAACACATTATGATTTTTCCTTTATGTAGTCATTGTTGGCATTGTGTATGGGAGAACGAGTCTCCTGCTAGCCTCTGATGGGAGTTTCAGGTCAGCATAAGACCTTAAATTCTTTTTGAATGGCTGCAAGAAAAACACATGAAGGACTCGCTAACACGAAATCACAGAACACATTGCACTAATACTGCAGTACCAAATTTCCTAAACAGAAAACAAAAAGTCACAACAAAGAAGGGCTGTTAGAAATCTGTTCACATTCTAAATAGTAAGAAAAGCTCCTCACCCATTCCCTTTGCAAAACCTCCCGACGGTGCCATGCCACTGCCAGGTGGAAGGTCCTCCCAGATGAGCAGGACCTCCTGCTTGTGGCCATGCTGGTGCGTGCTGCTGCAGGGTGGTAACCTACAGCTGGGCTTCTCCCATACATTGGTACTGGCTTTAGGTCCTTGCAGAGCAAATTACTGAAGCAAAAGCTCTCTTTAAGGCTACAAGTAAAGGCATTTTGTGTTGAGGTGGAAAACTCATGCCTATACAGCTTGCTATGTTTGGCCATACAATACCTCTTTTCAGGTATAATCCACTTAGGACAGTCCCACAGGAATATTTATGCGTAGAAGATGTTAGTGCCCTTGTGGCATGGTGATTTCCAGGGAAAAAGGAACTAACTGAAGGCCTGAACCCTGCTTTTAGCATACAAGAAGGTAAAAGAAATCATTAGGAACATCACTGTCCCACCGGTGTGCACATGGGCTGCCTGTTCCCACAGAGGACACAGCCGTGAGATGTGTTGAACCACCTACCTCTCAGGGACGTTACAAAGCTAAATACATGTTCACAAGGTGCCTTCAATGCCTCAGAGGGAAACCACCAACCACAGTCACTGTGAAGTACTGCTGTCACTGAGAACATACTGTGACATATGTCAGAAGCTTGTGAGGTCCTCTCCAGTGTGGCCACCTGAGAGGCTGCACATCACTCGTCCATTTGACTTTTTCTAAATAAACATAAGCAAGCTACTCTAGCTAGTATATGAAACCACACAGCATACACATTTTTTAGTAGACAAGTCAGGCTATAGTATTCGTTATATATATATATATGTACACATATATATACACGTACATATATATATATGTACACACATATAAACTATACACCCATGATTCCTTATTTTAATGGAGAGTTACATGAAGTTGGTGTGTGTGGAGTACATGTGTGCTTTGTTCACTTGCGTGATCTCTGCAGCAAAATCCATATTAAACAGGGAATTGGAGACTGTGTTTTTCTATATGAAAGCCAGCTTGATCTCAGAGCAAATACGGCTACAGGAAGCACTGCCAGAGTCTGCGTTGCACAACTCCAGACAGCATCTTTCATAAAACAATTATATTTTTTCTAGATGTAGTGAAAGCCTTGGAAAAAGTTTACTTGATGTCTAACCAAGCAATGCTGCATCTTCAAATTTGAAGGAGAGCTCAGAAAGTTAGTTTTTTATTATTCTTCATTTAAGTATTATTTTTTAATTGCAGCGTATTAAACATAAAATCTGGTACAATCTTTAAAAATAAATAGGACCTAACTATAAATGGGCCCTGTTGTGTTTTTATCTTTGACAAGCAAGTAATTGCTTCTCAAATTTATCAGTTTGTTTATGCAAAAACCATTTACCAAGCCTAGCTCAAAAGCATCAATTTCATCATTATCATCTTATTAATTTAGCCAAGCTATAACACAGCTGATTATTCCTGAGTAATATCCTCTGCAGCACATCATGTGTGGCAAAACCATCTGTACAGTACCTATTTAATAAATAAACCCTCGGCTAAATGTCTCTGTTTATTGAGAACTAATGTTTATAGAAAATATAATGGAACTCAATAAATAACTCAGCTTCATCAACCTGCATATGAATCAGTACGAAGAACGCTGACATCATCACCTTTCAAGTACCAGAGAAAGCAAAATTACCCAAAAGAGCTATAGAGTCAATATTAAGGCATTAAAACTGCAATGAAGGCATATTAATGCTTAAAACTTCATTGTTGGCAGTAGAATTGCCACCACGGACATATTTTATAACTCTAAGAATACTTAGGCTTTATGACTGTTTCTTTGTTGAGTGCCTTGCACTTAATGTAGTTTTCCACTTTAAATAAAAAAACCCTCAAGATCTTAAAAAAAAAAAAAAAAAAAAAAAAGGAAAAAGAAAATTGCTGATTCCAAGCTTTCATTTTTAAAATAATGCAAGCTGCTGATTCCAATTGTTCGGATGGAGGAAAAGGAAAACTTATTTAACTCCATGTATCCTGAGCTCCTAGCAGCAGGCACAGGGTGGGCTGAGGTGAAGAACACTCAGCAGCACTGGACAAAGATTCCTGAGCAACGCATGTACAGCTAAAAATGCCCGGGCGTAGGGGGAAGAACAATGAATTGAGTCACTGCAGATATTGGAATACTTATTGACTGCTGGTTGTTCTTACAAAGGCAGCTCTCACTAGTTTATTTGAGTTGGTGATTTACAGCGGCTTCTCTGCCACAAATCAGGCATTTAAAATATACCTCTTATGCCATCAGCAAATATTGACAGAGTAATTTCTTGCAACTCTTTTTGTGAGGCCCTCTGAGAACTCTTCCCAGTTTATTCACATTTTGCTGACTTTATTTCTGAGGAGTGATGCTCTGTATATGTAATTGAAGCAAGGGCACTGCCTGGCAGCATCTCTGGACAGACACCCAAATAGCATTACCTTCTGTAGCCCCACTTGAGATACTTCTAACAGGTCACAATTTCACAGGAGATAGCTTTCCCCTTGAGAAGCACAAAGTTCCATGACGTAGCATCAGTAACGTGGTTCCTCCAGCTCTCAGTAGGGATCAAGGGTACAGTGCACTTTCTTAAGGCTTCTCATAGCCCTTCCTTGCCTGTGGATACATCCACCCTCCTCCAGGGAGCTTTCTAGTGGGAGAAAGCAAATAAGAAGGACCAAGTGTAAGACACAAAAAACATATTTCATAATCCACTCATTAGTGCACGTGATGGGAAACACTTCGGGGTATGAATATTTTTAACACTGTATGTGTTTACATAAAAAATGTGATTTACACAAATCTTCATTTTGTACCCTGTATAAACTCGCCTCACAGTTTAAAAACAGCCCGTCACGCTTTCAGGAGAGAGGCAAAAAGGAGACATCAAAGTCTGAAGAACGTTTTCCACCAGCTTCTTCATCAGAACAAACTGCAGATGTTTAAGTGATGTGGGGGGCTGGACCTTGCCTTAAGACAAAAAGTGTTGATACCTACAGTTTGGTTTTAAAGGCTGTGCATGGAACAGTGAGGAGCTGTGCTGGGTGAGGGAAGCTGGGGGGTTGCTCACACACACCTTGTTGTGCTGCTTTGCTTCCAGTGTCCAAAATGGTCTGAAGACAATAAGAAAATGTGAATGCTTGTGCTTCTGAGTTATTAAAAAAATATACATTTCCAATACTTGAATCTTTTTGACCAGCTGACCAGAGAAACACAAGCAATAAGTAGGAAATCACTAAAAAGTATAAACAGAAAAAATTTGGGAGAGATTCTTCTGAATTTTCTCCAAATGGGAGAAAATCTGGGGGAATCCCAGCCATCTCTCTCAGCCTGTGGACTGCTGCATCACCCCAAGGCCCAGCTGTCCCCAGTGTGGGACTTAGACTCAGTCTGTCTTCATCCCATACCCCATAGGCAGCAGCAATCAGTGCCACTTCCAGCTGCAGCTGCCTTTGTAAACCTTGCACAGAAAGGGTCGCTCTTTTGTGGCAACCTCGTTAACTGCCCTGCCAAAGCAGGTCACCTGCAGCACACAGATCCACCTTTCTGAAGGGCTTTCAGGCTGGCTGAGGATAGAAGCATCACCAGCTCAAGCAAGCCCATCTCCACCAGCATCAAGGTTGATGGAAACGAGCTGGGAGCAATCCCACATTAAATCAGCTCGTCCGAGCATCTTGGGCACACTGCAAGTGCCTCGAGTTTTTCCCATTCTCCTCAACTTATGTTGCACATATGCAGCTCTTGTTTGCCTTCCTGAATAAAATAGCAGATCCACAGCGCTTCGCCGCCTAATGAAACTGAACATATTTAGAACATATGTGAGCCCGCTCGTCGCGAAAAGAACCATTTGTGGTTAACGAAGAAAGTATTCATGGTTTTGCTGCTAATTGCAGGGCGGGCTGCGTTTTCTTTCTGAGAAAAGAAAAAGGTAGCTGCAGTTGTAAGCACACAATAGAAGCATGGCGCCTTTTTTTGTGCTGAGTTTTGGTGCCGTTGGATAAGCAAATCAATCCGTGGGGCAAGAGGACAGACAGGGAGAAATAATCGTTATGCGGCTGTACCTCAGCTGAAAACCCATATGTATCTTTTAATTATTACTCACAATGTACATGAAAAGATGGGATAGTTTCCTTGCTTGAAGTCGATGGGAGGTTTGCCATTTATTTTAATCTAGTGGGATCTTCCTGTTGCCAGAGCTGGAGACTGGCAGTTCCCAGTGACTCCCATACAGCAGCACTGCCCACCACAGCTTCATGACCAGGGATCTGCCATGGCTCTGGGGCTGGCAGAGCTCTCTTTCCCTCCCTTTTCCTTTCCTGGCTTCCCTGATGCTATTTCTTGGCCTTTAAAGGTTTGAAGGAAACTTAAACTCCTCGTTGGAAATCTCATGAAGGCGCTATATTAGGTGACATAGTGAAAATAAGAGGCTTTAATTTTAACCACACCATTTCAACCTACTGTTCTGTGGCACGCATCCATTCTCTGCTAATTTTAGAGTACTGTATCAACACAAATTTTACAGCCAATATGATCTTTTATTTTAATTAATAATTAATGTCTTATTATACACTAGTCTCAAAATTACCCCTGAACCCTGTCATCGCTTCTAAAGATAAATAACTTTTTTCCTTTCAAAAAGCGAATTAAAATGGTGATTAAGATCTCCTTCAGAAGTATAAACTGCTACATCTACACATCATGAAATGTGAAGAAATCTTTTGTCACTTTTTTTAACAATTTCAGAAATCCATTATAATCCATGTCTTGAGAATGTATTAGTAAGTGAACAAATGTCCCAAATGAACCCTAAATTAGAAGCGTGTAAACCATCACGGCACTTGAATAGACCAGCAAGCTTTTTAGCAGAGAAAAATCAGGATCAAAATATGAGATAAATGCTGCAGGGCAGAATATACAATTTTAAAGGCTTATTCATATGTTATACAGAAAGCTGAGCTGATGTTACACAGTCAGTGCTAATGTATCTGCCTGAGTGGGAGGCTGACAATTTAATTCAGAGAAGGAATTCAGGTTTTGAATGAGTTTGTACACGTACAGAGCTGCAAGTGCCAAGGAAAATGGCTTCGTTTCTAATGAACGAGCATTACAGAGGGCTGAAGTTTTAATTAATTGATATGGTGTGCCTAGCTGCTGGTGAGATTGGAGTCACTGTATGGGCACACTTGCCACGTCTCTGCACCCTAATGCCATGTCATAAGAGTTGTCCCTGAAAATGCAGGGTTGGTGGACAAAAATAGAGGAAAAAGACCCTGTGGACAAACCTCACTGTTTACATTAATAATGTGCTGCAAGCAGAAGTATTCAAAGGGAAAAGGTAACATTAGTGCCCTGGCAACAATTTCTCAGGGCAGCCTTGCTGCGAGGACAGCTAGTTTTCACCTTATTTTAGATCCAACACGCTCATGTAGGCTGCCCATGCTCAGCTCAGGGGCATTCAGACATGGGCGCTGGAGCATGCCTTTGGCTGCTGGGTATATGCAAGCACACCACATTTCAGGGTGAGGGGAGGAAAGCTGAGGAGCACTCTGCTTGTGCCTCAGCCAAAGCCCAGGTTCCTGCCTGCTTGCATTGGCTTGGCAAAGGCCATGCAGCATGCCAAGGCCAAGACAGTAGCACCCCTGGGACACCAGTGAAGACATTTCAGCTGATTATGTAGCCCTTTCTCAGAGCCATTTGATTTCTGGCAATGAACCCTTTCCTGAAGGGTGCCTGAACCACCAAAATCCAGACTGCTGTGAGTAAGTGGTGCAGTTCGCAGTGAGTGGAAAGGAGAGGGAGCATCTGAAATTACAAAATGCAGACAAGCTATTAATTGTAGCCTCTGATATTTTATGAAGAGGAAAGATTCCCTTTACAGCTGCCTGGCTGCTTTTAAAAGGTCCCCAAAAGGGATATATTTCTGATTATGCACTTCCACCCCATTGCTCTGAAAGTCACACATTGCTCTGTAGACTGAAACCGAACTAACGCAAATGCCCTAAAATAAAGTGCATCCTATTTGCTGTTTATAAGTAGTGAGTTACAGTGCACTATCAGTTGAAGCTAAAAATATGCCAGGTAGCACACCATGGCAAAAGTACAGTCAGTGTAGAAATAAATCCAGGGCTTGAGCTGGAATAAAACCGATAGGACACTGTTACAGGGAGCCACCGATCTGAGTGGAAAACTGGGCTTTCCACCTCCTTTGCATTTCAGAGGGAAATGAAATACCAACATGCTTGTGCTTGCTATGGTAACTTTACAGCAGCTGTGAAGGAAGGCAAGAAGATCATCTGGGCAAGGTAATTGTAATGAAGCAACGCTAACACAGCAGTCCTCCTGCAGCTGAAGGTCTGTGACCATCAGTGTGTGCTGCAGGGCTCTCGTCCCATTGTCCCTGGCCCTGACCATTGGCCTTGGAGGTCAGGAGCACCACACCACCATCACGGCATGCATGCCGAAATAGCCTCAGCAAGGCTATTAAGAAACTAAATTACATCCCTGATGTCCGCTGGCTTCCAGAGGGCTGGTTTTGTTTACAGGATGGGTAACTGCCAGTGGACTCACGACAGCAAGAATAGAAACCCATCCATTACCGCGAGGCCGGGCGGCAGATGGAGGTAAGGTCATGGTCTGGGTTTGTAACCGCATAGCAGTCAAATGCTGCCCCCGTCTTTGGGGACACACAGGCTTGCCGGCAGCTCCCTAAACACCCTGACACAGGAGAGATTTTGGGTACACTACTCCCCACTGCCCTGCTGACATGGTGGTGGCTCGGGTCACCCAGGGGTGCAGGTTATACACAAGGCTGTTAACACCAGTTGCTGCCTGTCCTATGGCAGGTGAGAGACAATCACAGGAAGCCCACAAGGTCAGGAACCGGTCTCCTGGGCTATTTCAGGTTGATTATTGCAGGTTATGGCTTTCCCCACCCCGCTCTGCCATTTGGCTCTAATGTGGTCTGATGGTGAGAGCAGCCAAGGGTGAGGAAGGGCTGTGAGGTTGCTCTGGGGTCAGGCTCATTTGCGGTGGTAGAGCCACCCACAGTTTCACCAAGCAGGTGAGCTATTATCTGCCACATTGACATTAAACTGAATGGTGCTGCTAAGTGCTGCTTCTGCTGGTGCTGCCTGGATCAATAGCCCTGCCACTGACTTCCCACTTTCTATGGCCACTTCCCAGCAAAGGCTCGTGGTTTACCCAAGGCTTGATTAATTCAGCCAGGCCTTCCAACCCCTAGGTGCTTCCCAACCAATGCAGTCCCAGCTAACAACAGAGGTAATTATGAGATCCTGAGTGCATCGCCATTGCTCTTCCTTCCAGGCAGTACCCCGTCTGTGGCCATCCAGCTGCCTCAGTACCATGTCCTGCTCTGCCATCCCCAGCGAATTTCATCAGCACACTGCTACATTTACATCAAGGTAATGGTTAAAATACAGAAAGGTTCTAGTCCAAGAAGGATGCTTGGGAAACCAGACAAGCAACTATGTTCTCACTGACACAGTCCCTTGAAACATATGAAGTTGTCTTTGCTCACTGCCCTCGCCACACTGCAGTCCCTGTACCAGGTCCCACTGTCGTTTCTTTCGCTCTTCATTTCCTACAGGGTATCATATGAAAGAGAATGGATGGCCTTGCTTTGAAGAAATCATTCACTAAATAAGGAAATTAGATTAGTCTGATACCCGCTGCCTTTGGCAAACCTATGCCATATTTTATTGCATTTACCATTTACCTGTCAATATTATTTCTGGAAAAACGTGTTCTGTATTATTCAGGCATGGCTGGTTTGCTCTCTGCTGTGTGGAGAGGGGGCTAAACACTGCAAGGTGTGCATGCCACTGCTGCCAGCATGGATGTGAGGATTGCTGCCTCTGCATGACGCCACCCATTATCTCTCACTCCCTGCCTCCCCTCCCACCTGCAGCACCACCACCTCCAGGGAAAACGGAGGCAATTATTTTGGGGCCACTCCAGAATTACCTTTAATCCTTGGTCCATTGTGCCCTCACTTTCCCCCTCCTTCCCTGCTTTGTCTTCCTCTTCTTCCTCATTTGGATAAAGAGTTGTTCACGGTTTGTTTTAATTTCCTTTGCAAGGTCTATGCAGCCACTGCTGGAGAAGCTACTCTTGTTCTTTACATGATGCTTTGTCAAAGACAATAGCTGTCAAAAGTGGAGTGAGCCAAAGAGCTTTATTTTTGCCGTACCTCAGTAATAATGCACACACTCTCCTCTGCAAATAAGAGAATCATGTCATTGCCAGGTTAACTGTTGCTTCAGAAATACAGAATCCTATTCCAGAAGGCAGCTGTTCTCTGATCAAGGAGCACCACGGGCCACTGTTGCAAACCAAATTAAAGCACTGGGCTGCATTTTGCCAGAGAGCTCTGACAGTGGGGAGGCCAGCCCTCCTTCTGCCCAGTCCCAGCCAGGGCAAGCGGACCTGCATTAGCTCCCTCTTCCCAACAGGCATCTGGGACACCCAGGCTGGAAAGGGGCTGCATCACAGCCCAGTGTCACAGAACTACAGTAAGGGTGTTACAGTTTTACCCACAATTGCCCATTTGGGTTCCACTCCATTGGCAAAACTGTGCATTTCCATGGAAAACAATAGGCTCCTTTGCTTGCCAAAAGTAGAAATCATTCCTATTGAAAGGCACTTGACAGGAACGTAAATAAATAAAGATACATTGAAACAGAAACACTGGAGGAAGGTTAATTTCTGAAATCTCTAAATCAGATGTCAGATTAGATTTGTGAAGTAGTGAAGAACATAAACAACTACATGAAAAGACTGTGATTAATGAAAATCAATTAGCTATGTAAGAGGGGCTTTTGCAATCTGGAAGATAAAACCAGGGGAGCAGACCTCTGCCAGTGTGCTCTTGGTGGGCCAGCCAGGTGGGATCCAAGGGTGGCTGGGGCCAGGACCCCTCTCACCCTTCTCCCTGGGGATGGAGGAGCAGTGCTGGATGCCATGCCAGGGACACTGGAAGGACCATTGGCTCCTGGGGCACATGGCCAGTACCTGGGTGGGGGTTCTCCTTCCAGCCCCACTTCTCCAGCACCATCGACTCACCAAGGGGACCAGCCCTTCTCCCCAGCCTCAGCCCTGGCTCACACCAGAGTGGCACAGCTGCAGTAATGGGAAAATGAAGTGTCCCTGATTGCAGCACCTAAAAAATACAATCCAAACCTCTAACCCTTAAATAACACCTGCCCAACCAAGCCCTCCTGCACAGGCATCTCCTCTTCCCTGTGGCCCCAGGTGCTTTGGTGCAATGCTGAGTGCTGCTCCCCATGCCAGGTTCCTTGTGCAGCACGGGGGGCTTTCCTTGCTGATGCTGCAGGACCCCCGGAGCATGGGCCTTGGGCTGACCCAGGCAGGATGTGGCCACACCACACGCGCCGGCTAGGGCAAGCGCTGTGCCTCACTGCAATTGGGTTTCCCCCGTCCCACCGCTATAATTAGATTTCTCAGCCTTAATATGTTGAATTAAACACCTACCTCTGGGAGGGGAGGCAAATAGCGCGCTGTATTTTTTTTCCTCTACAACTAAGCAATTTGGTGCACGCTGTAATTTGTCTGTGTGCTGTCTTTTTCTTTTGAGGGAGACATGTAATTTTGCTCTGATGAATGACACACATTAGTGATAGTCCTCTTGGCCGGCCAGGCTGGGAAAGGAGGCAGTGACAGCCCATGGGATGCTTACAAAGAAACTTTGTCAGCAACCACAGGAGCGACGGCCTTTCCAAAGAAAACAAGCCCGGAGAAGGGGGTTATGGAGGGACCGTGCTGGTGGCAGGTTAACAGCAATGCTCTGCGGATCGGGATGAAGGGGAGCACAGTCCTGGCACATCGTGATTTTGACGGGATTTACCCCACGGGCCCTTGTTTTGTGCCAAAGATGAGGAGCAGCAGGGGGGTGTGGGGGAGCAGGGTCTCGGCAGAGGTAGGCTTCTGCCAGGGAAGGCGGAGTGCTGCTGGGGGGGCCGACCCCCTGGCAGGCGGCACGCTGCCTCCTGACACCCAGCCCATAAGGGCTGCCATACGGGCAGCAGATAAACCACTTGCCATTTCTCTTCTAATAGGGGCCGGCTGATGGGTGGCAGGAGACAGAAGCGGCGGTTTGCTGCACAGCCTGCCAGAGAATTCATGACTCCCATCCAAGCACCGGCGAAGCAACTGGCAGTGGGGGAAAGACCTTATGGCACGGAACAATATTTGGAAAACATTTTTTTTTAAACCCCAGGGAAGAGAAGACGAAACATCCGGGGTTTCTGTTAATAAGCTCTGTTGAACGATGAGCCTCGGCTCTCCTGACACCAGCATGGGGCATGGGATAGCCTTTCCTTGATGAAACCAAGGGCCAGGGACTCAGACATCTAAGGCAGCTAGCCGTTGGTGCTGTTGGCACAGTAGTGCTGTCTCCCTAGTTGCTTAAAATGCAGGGAGGAAAGCATGTATTTGCTCTGTAATTGATGGAGTTAAAGGAGAAAAGATGCAGCAGCATTGCCCTAGCACAGGTCCAGTGCACACCAGCAATCGGAAGGAGATTCCTGCACCCATGGAAGACCGCTCCCAAGCCCTCTGCAATCAGAGCATGATTCTGGGGAAGCCTAGCCCCGCAACTGAAGGGAAGAGGCTCTCCCTAAACATGGTGAGAGACACGAATATGAGCAATTGCTTCCCAAGCAGAGACAGTCATCCCCCTGGTGCTCAATTTTACAAAAGGCTGCCTGTCCCTCCTGTGAAAGGCAGTTCCTTTCTTTCCTCCCTCCCTCCTGCACAGGCACCGCCACGGTTGCTGCTTCCTGAGAGCCTCTCATGCCGTGATTGTCAGCACTGAAGTGCACTTAACCTCCCCTGAACAAAGCCAGCATGGATCCAGGTGGGCTCTTCAGCAAGGGTCTTCTGTCCCCCAGTTCATGCAGTTGCCACCAAGGCACCAGGTAGCACAAATTGCTGCACGTTCTTCACTTAATTCGTAAAATCAAAGATGTCAAATCAAAGGCACCACAACTCCATTGCTCTGTCACTTAATTTTGCAAAAGTGACTCACAAAAACAGAGGCAAATTAACATTTTAAGGTCGGAATGCAAACCTGCTGATTGGCTTGCGAGAAAGTTTTGATGTTTGAAGGCAGGACCTGACCTGATTTGCTAAGTGGCTCACTCCGGAGGGAGAGTTTGCACCTGGGGTCAGTCCTGCTGCCAGCACGCTTGTGAAAACCCACACTGGTGCCACGGTCTCCTCCTTCCCTTTGCTGTAGGGATATTCAGTTTCCAAGCTGATAACTAGACCTGGGCAATTCCCTGTATGGCACATGGGCTGGGCAGGAGGGTGGGCAGCTGCCACCCCAATAAAGTGCTCTGCTATGTGCAGCATATGTGCAGATCTATGCTGGGGTAACCCAGCTATTGGACTAGCCTTGATCAGGACATGGACCAAGCATTTTGGTGCAGAGCAGCAAGGGACTGTGAGGAGCAGGCAGAGCTGAAGATAAAATCCCACTGGATCAGCTGGATGCGGCCATCCCCACATCGCCCCGCTGGGTATGGGAGGGCACTGCCAGTGCTGTGGGGTGATGGGGGCCAGGGCTTTCCAGAGCAATGGGTGTTTTGGGGTGCATGAGTCAGTGGTGCTTTATGAAGCCCCTCAGGAACCAGATTGGCTGTCACAGGGGGGACAGTGCCAGGGCCCACGGGAACAGGAAACCTGGGCAGAGCATAAACAAAATCCCATTCAGCTCGAGGGAAAACACAAACTGAAAAATAGCTGGGGAAAACTAATCCAAAACACATACGGTTTTTATCTGCCTGAGTGCTTGGGAAGACGTGTTCATTCCTACAAATGGGTGTCTGTGCAGTGCCATGTGCCCTTGCATGGCTGCCAGAGTCCAGGGACAGGGACCAAGCCACCACTGAGGAGAGCATGAGGGAGAGCACACAATAGATAACTACCCCAAAACATGCTAGGAATGCACCTGGCCATGAGCAGGGAGAGCAGAAACAGGGAAGGGGACAGCCCAAAAAGCCAGAGGTGCTGTTGGGGGTACCACAGCAGCAGCAGCTGGAGCCAGAGGAGCCTTCGCAGCTGCAAGCACTTTGGGGCATACAAGAAATGCTGCCGTGATTTCTTCAGCAGCATCTGTAGCAGATACAGAGATGAGGGGCTCCTCGTGTGGGACCCAGGCAGAGGCATTGGAAGAGGAGAGGGCTGATGACCCAAAGTTTTTACAATCCCAGTAACGACATGTGAAACTGCTAGCATTCAACAAATCTGGTTGATATCATTCCTTCCCCCTCAGGCAAGAAAAAAAGCAGCTCTTTTAGACAGGACCCCTCTACGCGGCCAAACATAACACCAGTTCTTGTGCAAAGCTTTGCAGGCAAATATTAAAACATCCTGTTGCTTCCCAAGCTTGCTGCAAGCCCCTTCTCCAGAGGAGCCTGTTGTGTCCCACCAGTATTGGGCAGCGTGCTTGGAGTTCCTGGTGTGGATTTGGGGATGAGGGGAAGGGTGAAGCAGGTGACCCCTCAATCATCCCAAAAAATTCAGGGGGGTGTCTAAATGGGTTGGGGGGTGGGGGACAGTGGCACTCCACCAGCTGCCAGGGCATACAGCGCAGGATTGAAGGGCTATATTTGAGATCAGACATACATAGAAAGAGAAAAAGAGGGCAGCACCAGCCAGAAGCTGTACTTAGGAGTTCCTCAGGTGTCACCACAGCAACATGAACACGTCAGGTACCCCAGCACTTCCCCAACCTCATTAATATCCATCAAAGCTCAGCCCATGATCTTGTCCTTATTTCTTGCTCACAGATGGATCCCTCACACCACAGCACCTCTCAGACACTTCTGCAGGACCTGTCTGCAGAAAAACTCTGATTTCAAAGTATTCCAAGTTCCACTCCAGAAAATCCCATGCACACCGGTAAGAATGTGCTGGAATTCAGCTAGGTCTTTCCCAGTCACTATGCACAAGACCTGTGCATGGTGTGCATGGTATGAGACGAGCTGAGTACAGCAGCTTTAATTGGCTGAAATTCAACCAAATCTGTAGGAGAAAATCTAACTAGAATCGTATGCTACAAATGCTTAGACACTTACATTTCTTTATATTGTCAGGCTCTCAGAGTAAAATCTGGTTCTTTCTGCATCCACAGACCAAAGTGCTGGAGGACCATCGGCAAGGCAGACGTGGCACTGGGCCAGTTGCACAGAGCTGCAGGCGGGCACAGGGCTATGCTGATGGCACCACACTGCAGGAAGGACCAATTGCAAGAACAGCAGGTAAATCCCACTGGTTTCCCACCCCCTCCACCCATTTCTCTTTGTCTCTCTGGATAAAAGGGCTGGGGTGGGAAGCAGGGAGGTCATGCTTCACAGGCATTCAACCCATCTGTCAGAGCATGAGCTGAGGCTGCATCTTTCTGCCCTGCTTCCCTGGAGTTCAGCAGTGCAGGTGACCAGAAACACACCAAAGCACTCTGTACCCCAGCCCTCTGCAGTGCAGGGGAAAACAATTTATCTTAGCATTGCCAAGATTTAGATATTTACCACCGTGTTGCCTGGCTGGTTGCCTCTGAGCGTGGAGGCAGAGGGATAGCAGCCCGTGGGGCATTGTGGTCGGCTTTTGTGAATGGCTAGAAGTGCTTCGAGTCAGTGGAAATAAAAGCATTGTGGGAGCACTGGATGAGAAAGCCAGAGAAGCCCCACATTGTTCCCAAGTCCCTAAAACATCTCACTGGATAACAATCTTATTTAAGAACGAGAAATAGAGGGCAAAGATTATTTTCAAGTGCGAAATTAAAAGACTCTTCACCTTCTGCCTGGGGAAAACTTTCAAGGCTTCCAAGGATAAAGAAAACGACCCAAGGACCTGAGCCACCTGCAATCTGCTGATGCCACGCTCCTCCAGCGCTGAGACCTTGAAGTGAATATGCAGGGACTCAACAACACCAGTGAGGGATGGGGATGCAGAATTCTTTTACAAAACGCAGAGGTGCCATTGATTGCCAAGACAATGCCTGGAAAACCTTCGTGGCAGGTGGGAAATAACTGAGAGGTGCTGAGGGGTCCGTCCCTCTCAGCTAGTGGAGCTGCAGCTGAGCCAGGAGCTTCCCTACAGCTTTGGCCCTTGGAGCATCAGTGAGGAGCTATGGACAAGCAGAAACAGAGGGAGAGCAGACACCAGCCATGTGTAGTGTAGAGCAGTTACTTGATGTCCTCACAGCAGAGCAGGAGGACAGCAGCTGAGAAATCGAAAGGAGAAAGACAGTTTCAAGACTTCAGAGCTCATCGGGTAGACTGGGTGGCTGCAATAAAATGTTGCTTGTAGATCTGCTGATTTAAGCCTGTGGGAAGATAGCTGGGACGCTCATGGTTCATCCTTACAGCCTCTAAAAAGGAGAGCAAACAGAGGTATCAGTGAGGCAGTTTCAGAAAAAGAGGTTTGTCCCAAGAGAAGGGAGGAAGGGGGTTTCAGCAAGGGGTTGACAGACTTTTGAAGTTTGAAGGAAAAGGGATGTCTAAAGGCAGAAAATTATGTGCATAGGTAATGCTAAAATCAGCGTTTTACAACTAGTTAGTTGGTGGTGTTAAATATCATCCTGGTACTTGTTCTTCATCCCAGCAAGTTGTCCCAGAGACATTTCTGAGCTCCCAGGCACATGGATGTTGTCTTAACACTCCCCAGGTCACAGACAGGGCTGGGCAGGTACCCAGAGATCCCAAACCTTTATGTAGAGGGAAGACCTGGGAGTGTGATTGCAGTCAGCCACTGTGCTCCCTCTACCCGGGTGTGGCGGCATTTTGATGCACCAAAAAAGCCCTGGTGTACTGTTTTAATCAGGTTGTTCTCAAGTGGGTTCTTTGAGTGAGAGGAGCAAGAGATGAATTGTCAGAGGCCTTCATCTAGTCAGGCAACCAAAGCCACTTCTCCCTTCACTACCTGCCTGCACCAAACTCTCCTAAGACTCTGAAGCCAAGAGGCCTCCATCTCTGACCATGACACAGGTTATTTGTTAGTACACCAGGGCTGTGCACTCCCAAATCTGTTTATTTGCCCCTAAATTCATTCCCACTGGCCTTGACAGGCATTTGACTAAGTAGCAATCAACAGCACCATTGCAATGGCCTCAGAAATCCCACAGCTAATTGCCAAATGCTTTCAAATATGCCTCAGATATTTAGAGTCACTCAAACCCAACCAGAGCTCCTCAGCAGGTATCACTGGGTTAATCTTTCCTTACATGAAATTGGGCCCTTGTACCAAACTTGGCAAATGGGAAAAAACCTCAAGGGACAAGTACAACATCATGTTTTGTAGTCATGAGCTTGCTGGTACATGCAGCGAGGCTGAGAGGAAAGCAAGGTGAAGTAGCAGTGATAGAAAACAAAAATAAAACAAAGATAGGATCAGGCTTATTTCCATTGTTCAGTGGGGGTTAATTCTTTATTCTTCATGAAATAAATGACTAGGAATAAAAGAAGTGAAGCAGCAGATCAATGCAGCTTCGTCAGTTACAAAACTGGCGTTGCAAGAGGAGGCTGAGCAGGGGTTGAAGCTGCCAGGAGCTTGCTGACAGCTCCCCATGCTGTGCAGCACATAGTGTGCCTCCTGCTTTGGCTGGCATGAGCAATGCTGAACCATGACACTGCTTGCCCGCCACAGTGAGCATCCGCAAGAATGGCCCTTGGCCCTGCCTTGGTCAGCTCCCAGCATCTGCGCACACCAGTTTCCCACACACTTAGTGCAAGGGATGTGCAACACTGCACCACAGGTCACACTGTATCCACATGGACACAGACATTAACTATGGGAACGGCTGCATTTGGGCCCTTGGCATCATTGTGAAAGCTTTCTGTTTCTTCCAGTGCTCCTGTTTGTCAAGTAGAAACACTTCACTGACTTTCTGCCATTGAGCCGCCTGCATGTGTGATTCCAGCTGGGGCCCAACAGCTAAAAACTGTAGGAGAAGCCCTTGCAATGGAGTGGAGAACAATCCCGGGAGGTCATCCAGGGTCGGCAGCTACACAGAAGCTTTTTTCATTGGGCGTGGAAGATGCAGGAGGTAAAGCTGTGACTCAGAGGACGATGCCACGGGGAATTAGCCAAAAGCTTGTGCTTCTTAGGGCAAATAGAAATAGGGCAGGATCCAAAGCCCTGAAGCCAGTGGAAAGAGTCCCCTTAATTCCAGTGGTTGATGAACCATGCACATGTGGATTTGGCTGAAAAAATGCTTTATTCCATAGCACTGTACAACAGAGTTGGTCACAGAGAGACCTTGAGGTGTTACGGGACAATGGCATTTCAGCTTATGAAGTGGAGTGCAAAGATCACTGCCAAGAATGGGTTTGACAGACACTGTTTCACTAAACTAATTAGAAAAAAAAAGGAATGTTGGAGAATGACAGCTGCCTCTTAAGACAATAGGAAACCTGTCTCTTTAAATGTGCTGGGGTTTTTCAATGCAGACCAGGCAGGGCTATAATCAGAGCAGCAGCGGGTCGGATTTAGGTTCAGTACAGTATAATTCCGTTGCAGGGACCATCCAAGAACACTTTGGCAAGCTCAAATTTATTGAAATTGCCTTGGCTAGTGGCTTGCAAAATGGCTGTGGAAAGTCCAGATAATTAGAGCGCTGTGGACAGGAGAGACAGTAAAATAAAGGGTAGAAGACAAAAAAAGACAAGCCAATAAAAAAAGGATTACAGACATGAAGAAAGTTTCAGAACAGAGTAATTGATGGAGAAAGGCATAACCGGCAGATAGGAATCTTGTCATTAGTACAGGAGGAAAAGGACAAGCACCAAGTAAAAAAAGACCAATCTCCCAACAATTTGAGATTAATAACTGAATTCAAAAGCGCCAATTAAAAAACAGCTGGGAGTTACATAGGGTTTCTGAATGGATTTAAATTAGAAATCAAAGAAGCAGCATGAGAGAAGAAAGTTGCTACTTTTGGAAGTAACATTTTGAGTTGATCCTGGTGTGTTTGGCCTGGCTGGGAGTAGGACAAGCCAGGTTTAACCAAAAATCAGTTATGTAAACTGAGAAGTCTTTTGCTGAAGCAGCACCTCAGTCAACTTTAGCGAGCCTGAGCTCCTTTCAACCAGGTGCATGAATCTACGCCTAAACACATGCATGGTGCGGACCTATCAACACCTACAATTACACACTTATGAGCCCTGCTTAGTACCATGTCCCTTTTTACTGGAAACCTGAGATGACTGTAGGTTGTAAAACACCCAAGCCAACAGGAATTTTGCCAGCAGTTACAATGGGATGAGTTCTGCAGGCATCTATTTTATGAAAAATAGAGGCCGCACTAAAACCAGTGCAGTGACAACACTCTCCCAGGGCTCCCTAGTTCTGGAACTGTTTGTCCTCCCATACAAAAGCACAGAAGTACACATCTACACTGTACTTCTATGCACAAAGAGTTTGCTCCCAGCTCTGGTATGCATTTTACATTTGCATTCTAGTTTCGTAATCCTGATTTCTACTTGCTATTCATTTTGTATCTAAGAAAATATCCAAATATCCAACAAAATCTATTTGCATAGGAGGTTGGGTCTACACAAACACAGTAACAGAGATGTTTCTCTTCTGCACAAGCAAAATTATGCTCCTACATATTACTTACACATGTATGCTTAATTTATATGTATACTTACTATAAACACATAGATGTATATATAACCGTCCTTGTGCAGTTCCGTTTTCCACAGAGGAAGAAACTTCTATGACTAATGAGTAACATTATCATCCATGTTGTCGTGATCAATTATGAAAGCAGGAATGATGAAGAGTTTAGAGCCCATGACTGCTGCCTGGCTCTGCGAGCTGAAGGAGGAGGCTGGGGTTGCAAAACAGGTGATGTTTTCAATAAACCCCACATCCCCTGAGCAGGGTGGACTGTCCATAAGGCTGGTCATCATTTGCCATGAAGCACAGCCCCTGCTCCCCTCTCATCTGCCATTGACACAGTCCTTTCTTTGTTCTTATACTGGGTAACTGGTTTGGTTTTACACGCCTAGTGGGCCTGATCCTCACCTGTTGTAAGCTGACATGGCTGAACTGGAACGGAGCAGCATCACTCTACCACAGGTAAACTTTGGGTCTTGCAAGTTGGTTTTGCTCACTGGCTAGCACAGCTACTGCAAAGGGGGATGTCAGCATGTTCTTCCTCGTGTCAGCCTTCCTGGCAATTTGCACCCCCGTCACAAGTATTTTAGTTATCAGTACTAACCATCACAGTCAAATAAAAAATAAAATACCAAAAAAAGAGGATTTGTAAAGAAAGTACAAGTCAGGGCAGGTCAGGACAGACAATTGCAGCAGGCAGAGTGCATTTCTGCAGATAGGACCTCTCACACCTCTGGATACAAGAGTGTTTGCAGAGGTTCACTAACCTACGTTTCAAACTTGGCATTACAAAATTTCCCTCACCTTCCTCTAAACCAGGTTGCTCATAGCATGGGTAGGGGCAGGCTGTGAGACCAGACAGACTGATGGTTCATCCAGCTTGGAGATTTCTCTCTTCCTCTGGCCCTACTCTCATTTTCTGCAGACAGGAGGACTTGTTCTCCAGACTGGCACCCCATGTGTGATCGACAGAGGGTCACTGCACTGCATGGTGCAGCTAGTCTGAGCTGTGAAAATCATCACCAGAGGAAGCATGAACAGCAGCTACTATTAGTAAATATCCTCTGTGTATAGATGAGGAACTCGTGGACCATGGACCTGCCCCAAGACGCAGGTTTGCAATGTAGCTAAGCCTGCCTTGAGATGCCTGTTATAGACAGCAGCAGAGGAGAGCCTGGCTATGTTGGGGTGAAGGGTGCAGAGTTTCTCCACAGCCCCTGCTGCCACCAGCGCCTGCCCCAGCATTCAAGGAAACATCCTCCGCCAAAGGGACACCACATCCACAGCATCACTGGCTATAGCTCAGGCTGTCCTGTCGCTGTTTCATCTCACAGGCTGTGACAGACACAGAAACATGGAAAAATGTTTCTCACTTCCAACCACAACAGGGCTGTAGCCCATCCCGAGAACTTAACGCATTAGCAGTGAGCACAATGAAAGTTTCATCAGGCAGCTGTTCGCCATGGTCCTTGCTGGGACGTGTCCTGGTCCTGCAGCTTCCACTGCCCACACCAGCAGGATCAAGGTCCTATGATGAATTGTTTTAGTGTGCAACACAGGAACAATATTGCCTGGCAATGTCGGGATGTGCACCTCCTGACGCAACGAGCATCACTTTTCATCCTTGTAGACGTGCTTCATTATTAACTTTTCATGTGACAACTGTTTGTGCATTAAAAGTGCTTCACAAAACATAAATATTGGAAGCGAGGACTCCTAAACAGCCTGTATTAGGGGGTTCAGCCTTTTAAATGGTGGTGACTAGGAACCTGGAACACAAGTCAAAGAGGTCTGTTCTGACCAACATACCGTCATTTTCTATTCTTCAATTAAACCATTGCTTTTAGCTATCCGTTTTTATCAGTATTATATAAAACTAGGACAGAGTAAATGAAAATTTATAATTTATAAACAATCTGGGGGAAAAAAAATCACTGAATTATTTATGGCACTTTTGAAATGTGTTTGTTACTTGTACAAAAATTAGTTGTTAGGTCTTAATCACACCAGTGCCACAAATACGTTGGAAATTAGGACTCACAAACCTGCTTGTTTGGAAAGAAAAAAACCCTGTAACGACCTGCAATTGGAAAACCCAAACCAAACTGATTCTGAATGGTCTAGTTAAACAAGTGTCAATTATTGAATAATTCTTTGACCTAAACAGAAAGTTATTGTATATGGAAAGGGCTTTTTTGAGGGGTTTATTTTTTTTTTCCTGGAGAGTGCTTTATACCAGATGCCCTTTAAAATTGTTTTGAATTCTCTGTAGGCAGTAGATAACTAAACCTACAGAATGTAGTAATGGCAAAAAGGAAGCAATCAAGTTGGCCACTTCTAGTTAAGAGTCATGGAAAAGGCATCTGTTCTATATGAATTGCAGACTATAGGAACTTTGACAGTTCATAGACCAGACTTAATTTATTAAACTAAGTTTCTAATATAAACAGTAATTCGTTTCAGGCACTGACACTGAAGGTCTGGATTATGTGAATAAAATATAGAGACCTCCACTGGCCTCCCGAAAAAAAGGTAGTTTTGCTGTATGGGAAGAAAATAACTGCGTGTGCCTTAGCAGCAGGCATCAGTGCCAAGGCCATGTCCTGCGTGCACCAAGGTGTAGGGACACAGCTCTGCCTGCATCCCTGACCCAGTGCAGGCATCACCAGCAGCATGTCCAGCTGGCATTCCTGCCACATTCAGTCACCCAGGGCAGAGCATCCCTGAGATAAAGGATGGCAGTTGCTGGATCTCAGCAAAAATACAGTTTGAAGTCTTCAGAGAAACATTCATTTGTAAACAGAACAATGTTTGCTAATGGGGTGAATATTGGGAAAAACAATTGAGAGGAATGCCTCAATGCCATATGGCCTGCTGTCTTTCTGGGAAGGCTGTTACCCCCAATTTAAGCCAGGCCAGGGTAGGGGATACGGTCTTAAGGGATGCGACAGTGACCAGTGCCTGTGATGTACGTGCACACAGGCATATGAAAATGATTTCTCAATGGCAGTACAGTACAAGGCCTGATGCAGATCAGCAAATATTGCTATGAAGTACCGGAACAAAATGAAATACTCAAAGCACAATTTACGGGAAACTCTCATTTTGTTTGCCCAGCCCTGACTTCATCCAGGTCTGAGAGAAACAAGGATCAGGGGGTCTCAGGGCCTGATGTCAGCAAATGTTTATCTTCAAGCACTTTAGAAATTCAGGTGAACGCAGTAGGACTATTTCACTGCTTAAAATTAGGCAGGTACCTCAACAATTTCCTGGATCAAGTTTGCATTTATCTCAAGTTTCAAGCACTGGCTTTGCTATAGCTTTGACCAAAAGTTTGGTCATAACTCAGAAATCACATTCAACTATTTCCTTATGTCATCAGCCCTCAGCAAAGACTGAGTATGGAAAACCTCAGTTAGGGCTTTTTCCCCACCAAAAAAGTTATGGACACGAGCAATGAGAAGAAAACATTTTGCATGGGCACTAGCCAGTCCATTGCTGTTGATGTGAATATGAGACCAAGGTTTCTGGCGGCAGGAGTATGAAAGAAGCTGCCCAGCCTCCCCTCCAAAAGCTGAAGATGAGCTCCTCACTGCCCTGCACTCCAGCAGGCAACAAGAGGTGGCTTTTGTGCAGCACTCTGCTCAGGCTGAACCCACTGCACTGCCAACCCCAGCTAATTGCTTGATTCCCCATCTCATTTGCTTGAGAACAACTGAGAATGTGAGCCAGCGCAGGGTCTATAAAATCATTAATTGAATTACTAGTGTGGAATAAGTAGCGCATCAATTTGAATTCACCATCATCCCCCGCCTCTCCTCCCCCGTGTTTTAGAGACCAATCCTACTGTTGATATGTGCATAGCTTCGGAAGGAGGCTCAATAAATAGATGTGCTATTCTAGCTAAACAAATTTATTTTTCCAGCTGTTCTACTGAATTAGTAAATTGCAATGTTGACTTCAGACTATCTTCTCCATAAAATATATGCTGGCCTGTATATTTTACTGGCACTTCTTTTGCAATACCTCATTAAGGGCTGATCCAATCCGTATCCTGACCTACTGATCCAATCCGTATCCTGACCTACTGGAATTTTGCCACCAGTAGTGAGCTTTGGACCGGGATACAGTATTTTTATAATACCTATTTTATGTTTTAGTACTGAATCATTAGCAAGATCTTTGCACGCCCTCCTCCCTTCCTTGGTTTTCTGAAAGACTTTGGGGCAATAGTTGCAGTTATGAGTGGGCTTGGAGTTCTGTGCCAAACGTGTTGCCTGAGCATGTGTGGCTTCACTAGCACATATTGATGATTGCTTGTCTGGGAAGCAATCAGGAATTTTTGTCCAGCCTTCATATGGAAACTTCTCTTTTGCCTGCCTCTGCACTCAAGTGGACTCAAAAGCTTCTACAAAG